>MEIZ01000030.1:77927-94693 GCA_001723225.1 Globodera ellingtonae | reverse complement strand
TTTTGTAAATGATCTGGATCTGGCTTTTTGTAAATGATCTGGATTTCTGAAAGTCTATGTTTTGTAAATGATCTGGATCTGGCTTTTTGTAAATGATCTGGATTTTTGTAAATGATCTGGATCTGTGCTTTTTGTAAATGATCTGGATTTTTGTAAATGATCTGGATCTGGTAATGATTTGTAAATGATCTGGATTTTTGTAAATGATCTGGATCTGGCTTTTTGTAAATGATCTGGATCTGGATTTTGTTAAATGATCTGGATTTACATGGGTTAAAAATCCAGGTTATCTGGATATCCAGATCCAGGGTGCTCTGACGAAAATACTTGGATTCTGGATCTGGAATCCAGAAAAATCCAAGTCTGGATCCAGATCCAGTCCGGGCTCTCTAGCATTTATAGGCACCAAAAAAGTTTAACGCAAATGCCTGTTTTTTATAAGCTTCTCTCTTCAAAGCTTATGCGCAAAAAAAAAATTGGCATTTGTCTAAAAATGCCATCCGCAAATAATAATAATTCACTCGTATTTATCGCCGTCGCCGCCGCCTGGTCGCTGGAATAATCTGAGTCCTTCGAGGAAGCACTTTGCGATGGGCCTTCTAAATCCGAAAGATCGCTGTCCGACGATGAGTCTTCCCGCTGCTGCTGCTGCTGCTGCTGGTCTGGTCCGTCCGATTGGTTTTCTGCTCATTAAGAGGCTAAAAACGTCCGGAATCTGGAAACCGGTTATTTACCGGGCCCGGGAACGAGTTGAAGCGCCCTAACGCTCTTTCTCTCTCTCTCGCCTTCTCTCTCGCTCACTCTCTCGCTCTCTCTCTCGCTCTCTCTCTCGCTCTCTCTCTCGCTCTCTCTCTCGCTCTCTCTGATCACAGTCGATCAAAGTAAACTGTTTGGGTATCACAATTTTCGTGCCGGCCAAACCACGCGGGACATAAGAACAAAAATAAAGTTTCCCGGGACCATTTACTGAAGTGTTTGACATTTGACAAAAACCGGGACAAAATTCAGTGCCATGGAGGGCATACATATCCAGTACTGGCCCCGGGTTCCGTGATTCGAGCGCCCCCAAACGACGCGTGCCCCCAGGGCATTATCAAAACAAATCATTTGCGATGAATTTGCGATGATTTGAAAGCTTTTGATCTCCGTGTGATTAGAGTTAAGCTATCAACAACAAAATAAAAGTTATGGCTTAAAATTTGGGCAACAAAAAAATAAATGCTGAAAGAAAGTCGACGATTTGTTGCTGCTTTTTGGCTATTTTATTTATTGAGACCTTTTTGTTTAAATGCTACTACTCATTTTTAATAGCTTTCGAATCAGGCACAACGATCGTCAAATTTTTTAAATTAATTTTGAAAACAAAACTTATTTCAATAAATAATATTTATAAGATTAATTATTAAAAAATAAAGTTTAACAACTAAAAAATAAATAACATTAACTAGGTAATTAAAAATAAATAACATTCTTAATTAAAAATAATAAACAAAATAATTAATTAAAAAAATAAAATATAACAATTAAAAATGGTAAATAACATTAATTATTAATTAATTAAAAAATTATAAATTTCACCAACTCGGATCATTTGCGGGTAATGAAACTCTGTCAGTGTTTGAGGCTAAGGGTTTTGTGCCCGACAATACCGACAAATCTTTGAATTTGGTGTTCAGACGTACAAAGTTTTTTTGTGGCAAATTTTCTAAAATGTTGGCATAATGCTTCACTCTTTATTAATATGAAAGTACCGTCGTTGTTTGAGTTCGTTTTTACCGATTTGTCAATTTGTGATGAATTTGAATTTCCTGCGGCACAAAAAAAAAAAAATATATTTTAATTTAATTAAAATTGCAATTTTGTGAAAATGTGTTTAATGTTGTTACGATTACCTCGGTCTGCTGAAAGGCCTTTGATTTTGATGGTAATTTTCCCTTCACGAGGAGGAAGATTAGCTTCAGAAAATTGATTTGTTAAATTGGCATGCCCTGCGGCACAAAAATTTAAATTTAAATGAAAGAAAATATATTTTACCCTCGCTACGGCCCACAGATGTCGGTTTAGGAGGAAGATTTGCTTCAGAAAATCGATTTGTTAAATTGGCATGCCCTGCGGCACAAAAATTAAAATTTAAATAAAATAAAAAATATATTTTACCATCGCTACGGCCCACAGGTGTGTTGGTTTTGATCGTAGGCGGTTTAGGAGGAAGATTACGATTTGTTAAATTGGCATGCCCTGCGGCACAAAAATTTAAATTCAAATTTAAATTTAAATAAAATAAAAATATATTTTACCCTCGCTACGGCCCACAGATGGGTTGGTTTGGATCATAGGCGGTTTAGGAGGAAGATTAGCTCCAGATCGATTTGTTAAATTGGGATGCCCTGCGGCACAAAAATTCAAATTTAAATGAAATAAAAATATATTTTACCCTCGCTACGGCCCACAGGTGTGTTGGTTTTGATCATAGGCGGTTTAGGAGGATTAGCTTCAGAAAATCGATTTGTTAAATTGGCATGCCCTGCGGCACAAAAATAAATTCAAATTTAAATTTAAATAAAATAAAAATATATTTTACCATCGCTACGGCCCACAGGTGTGTTGGTTTTGATCATAGGCGGTTTAGGAGGATTAGCTTCAGAAAATCGATTTGTTAAATTGGCATGCCCTGCGGCACAAAAATTTAAATTCAAATTTAAATTTAAATAAAATAAAAATATATTTTACCCTCGCTACGGCCCACAGATGGGTTGGTTTGGATCATAGGCGGTTTAAGAGGAAGATTAGCTCCAGATCGATTTGTTAAATTGGGATGCCCTGCGGCACAAAAATTCAAATTTAAATGAAATAAAAATATATTTTACCATCGCTACGGCCCACAGGTGTGTTGGTTTTGATCATAGGCGGTTTAGGAGGATTAGCTTCAGAAAATCGATTTGTTAAATTGGGATGCCCTGCGGCACAAAAATTTAAATTTAAATGAAAGAAAATATATACCATAGCTACGGCCCACAGATGTATTGGTTTGGATCATAGGCGGTTTAGGAGGAAGATTAGCTCCAGATCGATTTGTTAAATTGGGTTGCCCTGCGGCACAAAAATTTAAATGAAAGAAAATATATACCATAGCTACTGCCCACAGATGTATTGGTTTGGATTATAGGCGGTTTAGGAGGATTAGCTTCAGAAAATCGATTTGTTAAATTGGCATGCAAAAATTTAAATTTAAATTTAAATTTAAATGAAAGGGAAGGGAAGATTAGCTTCAGAAAATCGATTTGTTAAATTGGCATGCCCTGCGGCACAAAAATTAAAATTTAAATTTAAATGAAAGGGAGGATTAGCTTCAGAAAATCGATTTGTTAAATTGGCATGCCCTGCGGCACAAAAATTAAATTTAAATGAAAGTAAATATATACCATAGCTACGGCCCACAAATGTATTGGTTTGGATCATAGGCGGTTTAGGAGGAAGATTAGCTCCAGAAAATCGATTTGTTAAATTGGGATGCCCTGCGGCACAAAAATTCAAATTTAAATGAAATAAAAATATATTTACCATAGCTACGGCTCACAGGTGCGTTGGTTTTGGGCGTTTTAGGAGGAAGATTAGCTTCAGATCGATTTGYTAAATTGGGATACCCTGCGGCACAAAAAAATTCAAATTTAAATCAGAAACAAAAATATAATCACCAGCGATCGGTTGCTGATTATGCCGAGTAGTATCTTCTGAATTCATTAGATTGTTGTGTCCCGGATATCCAAGATCATATTGAAATAAAACTCTCAAAAAAGATTCATATGATTCATCGGTTTGATCGGAATTATTGTCGGCCATTTTTTGTTTCTGAATTTTTTTAAAATATTAAAATTATGATTTTCAAGTCCAATTATTTAAGAGGCGTGATGAAAACAATCCTTTTTTTTGTAATAATAAATTGTTGGTTTTAATTTTATTTTTATTTCTTAATTTAAAATACCTTTATTTACCAAATGTATTTAAATTTTAATTTCAATTTAAACTTAGCCCCCCTTTAAAATGTATTTAAATTTTAATTTAAACTTAGCCCCTTTTTATTTACCGATTTGTCAGGGCCGCCACTCTTTTTGCTTTCATCGACAGTTTCCGTTTCGGTGGCCAAATAACAGAGGGCGTAAAATAGTGGCCATAACATTTTATGACAAAACATAATTTAGAAGAATTTTAAAAATTAAAATACGAATTGAAAAATGCCAATGTATTAGACTTAAATGAATAATTATTGATTGCTTATCGATTGAAAAGTGAATGGCATGGAAAGATTGATAAGCATTGGGGTAAAGCCAACACGACGAAAGGATGAATATGTAAATGACAATATTTTAAATTTAAAAATCAATCAATCAATCGGTTTTGGCATCCATCTTCTGTCCGTCCAATCAATGCGTCTGAATTACCTATGTCATTGAGAACACTCAGCCTTCTTAAACTCTCAACACTCACCACTACACCACCACCAGACTGAAGTTTTTACTCAAAAAAAGCAATTTTTAGGGGTGCTTTTTCGTGGGGTTTTTCGTGGAAAACTGTCTTTTACGAAACGAAACGAAACGAAAAAAATTAATTTTCATTTTACGAAACGAAAACGAAACGAAAAAAATTAATTTTCATTTTACGAAACGAAAACGAAACGAAACAGCAAAAATTCTACGAAACGAAACGAAACACGAAACGCCCAAAAAGTCACGAAAAACACGAAACACGAAACGAAACGAAACAGTTTCGCCCAGCTCTGATCCAGGGGGGGGAGGGTGAGTACACTTTGCATGTGTTGTCTCTGTCCTATTTTTATAAGAAATTTGTTGTTGATAATATTTTATTAAAATTTAAAGTTTCCCTCCCAGCAAAATGCCACCATTCATTGTGCCAACATTGTTAAATTACTCATTTTGTTCTCCCCTCCTTTGTTTCCATGACAGCGCCGCCACTTTCGCTGCTCTACGGCACAATTCGCGGATGGCATTGCCCGAGGGCATCCGAACGAATTGTTTTGTCGGCAAAAGGACGAAAGCAGAAAATGCCATTGGCGTGTGCAATTGTGCGCTTCTATCAGAGAAGCCACAGATCACCTTCGAGAAAATATGGCATCCGTTTTTCGCAAATAAAACATTGAAAACCCATTAAAAAATTTAATACTTTGAATTTGGTATACCCATTTCTCTATTTATGCCCATAATTAGTCAATTTAATTGATTGTTTTTCACAATTAAATGTTAGTACCTATTCTTGAAAGGTTAAAACGTCGGCCACTCAGCACCGCTCATGGTCAACTCAGCGCTAATTGTTTAAACTCATTAGTGCAGCATTTTGTTCCCGGATAATTTTATGCTAAAGTCCAACAGCCCTTGAAGCGACCACTTTTTTTGTTGATGAAGGTGATAGTACATCGAAATTCGGTAGTGCGAAACTTGCGGCCCGAATTTTGCGGCCCGAAATTTGCGGCCCTAATTAACGCAAAAAAAAACAAACAAAATTAATGCCAAAATCAACTTTTCACACGAAAAATCATTTTTCTTTTAACTTTTAACAAATTTCATTAATTCCTTAGATTCATGCTTCTCTGAGCTTCATCTCAATTAGGCTAATTATCGTGCTGAAGGATGAGGAACGCTTCATGCAGGATAGAATTCGTGTTTACGAATTAGACCCAACACGGGTCGTTTCGACGAGGCCACGAGCCAAAAAAAAAACAATGATTTAGCACAGAAAAATCTGGTCGAGACTTTTGATCGGAATGTAAATCCGAACGACGATCAGCTAATAACGCATTTGAGCGCGGTACAATACTGACTCGCTGGAAACAATTTTGATCAGTGGGACGGGACGACTAGTTCAGACAATATGAACTACTAACTTTCACTTGCATTTTCATGTTAAATACATTACCAAAATGTTAAAAGTTGATTTGTCTTTTTTTTTTTTGCTTTAATTAGGGCTGCAAGTTTCGGGGCTGCAAAATTCGGGCCGCAAGTTTCGGCTATCCCGAAATTCCATGAACTTTGTTACGCATATTGTTTGACCTCGTGCCCCAAACACATCGCCAGATGAGGGGGGGGGGTCAAAATTTTGGATTTTTTATGTTAAGAAATTTGCAACCAAAAACTCCAAATTGTACGAAACAAGGAAAAACTGTTTTCGGAAAATTCTTAATTTTTCCTCAAAAAGTGAGCATTTCCTTCACGAAATGGCAAAATAATGGCATTTGCCATTAAAAGAGGGCATTCTGAGATCCCTGATTCAAAAAAGTCGGGGTTCGGGACGGGGCTGAAGCCTAGTTTTAACCGTTCAACCGTCCGGGACATATTATTCCTATACAAACGTTTCATTCACATAACACATTGAGTTTCGTCTCGAATTTTAAAAACGAATTTTCCAAACAATTTATTAGAAAACATAATCAAAATCAATCTTTTATAATTTTGTTCCATTATATTTGTGGGAACACTCAAATTCCCAAAAATTGGATCATTTTGTGAGTGATGATTCATTCTCTCCTCCTCCATTCATTCATTCGATCAGCCGATTTATTTTGCCTTCGATTTCCTCCCCCCCCCCATTTTACTTCGTCCGCTGCGCGACAAGCCCCGCCCGCGTAAAAATGTTTTTAATTGCCCTTTTTATGACCTAACTTAAGCACCGCGTCCGTTGGTTGGGCTGATGAGAAACATTCGCAAAATTTTGATCATTTTGAATCAATTTCCGTTTAAAACAATTATTTCTTATAAAAAAAAAGTTGTCTGATAATAACCGATCATTTACAAAATGATTGTCAAAATTGCTCATCCCATCCGTCAAGTTCAAGCAGGTCACCACCTCCAAAATGCCGCCCATTCCTGGCCATTTTGGCACCCACCGGAATTCCGAAGTTGCCACCAAATTCCTTTAAGAAAGATTTATTTAAAACATAATATTTTATTGTGATAGTAAAACGTTGTGAGTCATATGGACGAGGCGAGGCGCCCGAAGGAACCAATCAAATCCATCCAAATGCGAATCCGGTTTTTTGAATGTTGTCCGCCAGAAAATTTGGGGAGGGGGGGGGGCAAACTTTCCGATACGATTTTTAAATTTCTCTTTGCACAACAGAATGCCAAGCAAATGCCAAAAAAAAAAAATTTGTTTGTTGTGTTGTTGGTCGTGTACATACAATTCCCTTTTGCCCAAATGATTGTATTGCGCTTCCGGGGATACCAAATTGCCCCCCCCCATTTTGGGGAAGAGAGAGAGAGACAGACGACGCCTTGGGCGTTTTGGAGGGAGAGACGAAGCAAATTGAAGCCCAACAATTTGTGCACGACACAACAAATAAATGCGCGTTCCAAATTTCCCCCCCCCCCATCATCTTCTTTCTGTTCACTGCTCTGACAGACGACACTTTGCGCCCGGGGCGCTTTTATTTGGTGTGATGAGTCACCACTACGCGCGTTGCCCTTTGCGCGCCCCAGGGGCAAAACCAGTTTTTGCCCCTGAGGCGCAATTTTTCAAATTTCAAACCGCAGCTGCAAGCGCATCATAGAGCAAGCGCGTCCCATCCTGCACTTAAATATTGAAAGTTTTAAGAATTAAAATGCCTCAGGCAATTTTTGTTCGAAGGTCTTCTTGAGCATCGATCGGCGCTGTCACCAGTGGCACGCCTTGCGCACTTGCGCACCGGTCGGCTGTCACCAACGCCGCCGGCCCTTTGTTTCTCTTTCTCTGTCTGCTCCTTTCTGCTCTTTTTGTTGTGCTCTCTGACCCCCGACAATTTTGGCTGAGCGCGCAAATTGTACACACTGCCCCAGGGCAGCAGCAGCAATTCCATGCACATGACGACGACCTGTCTCTTATACACATCTAGATGTGTATAAGAGACAGAAACCATTGTTTTCACACTATTAGCGCCAGTGCGCGTATGCATTATGTAAATTTTTGCCTAATCGATTTTTGTGCGAAAAGTTTTTCGGGATTGGAGTTGGACAAGCATCGGCGGGATTTTTGCAAAAAGCCCCACCGGGACTGGGTTGGCATACATTTGTAGATTACAAATTAGGCGGGTTTTCTGGATTTTGACGCTCACAACATGACTAGCGTTGAGCGGAAGTGGCATTTTATGGGAAAAGCGGGATAAAAAAACTGGGGATTTTATAAGACGAAAATGGTTCAAAATCCCGCGCAAAAAAAGCGGAAACAAATGCAGACGAAAATAAAATTTTTTGTAAATTTTGAAGAAAAGAAAACCCGGGACCATATAAAGGAGAATTTCAGTACCACAAGGGGCATTTCAGTCCAGGTCCCAGCTATTCATTCTTGTCTAAAGTAGGCCGGGACCGGGACTGGTACTGAAGTCTCCGACTGAATTTCTCCCTTATAAAATCTCGGTTTTTTCCAAAATTTCAAATCTTTGTTTTTGACCATTAGTCCCGGGTTTTTGGACCGGGATTTGATTAATTTTCCACACTCATAAAATCCCGGGTTTTTCATTTTCTCAATCTCGGTCCTGGTTTTCCCCAAAAATCCCGGCCCGGCCTACTCTATTCTTGTCCAACCCACATGTTAGCACCCGATTTGGCCCCACAAAAATTTCGATTCCGACGGGGGGGGGGTGGATTCTGTCCATCCAAATGCATTTGACCCAGCCAAAAGCAAACAGAACGCCAAATAGTAGCAGCCCACCCAACCAGTTTTGTTCAATTGTTGGTGTTTTTGTTTTTAAATCTTTTATTGACTGACTCATTTTCGCGCGGCGATCATAATCTGATCTGATCAGAATCATCACAAATTGCGAATTGCCCCCCTCAGGCGTTGGTTATCTGTCAAATCTCTTACAGAGCCCACCGATTGTTTTTCTCATTCACACCCCGCCGCCATTGCATCTTCTAAGCTGTCACTCTCGCTAATAGCTCAAAAATTGCTCTAATTTTAAACAATCGTCTTTAAAATTAATTCCAAATGCCAACTTTGGGGTTTTGAGAATTGAAAAAAGCGCCCACCGGAAATTGTTCCAAATTCTTTTTTTTGTAAAAAAAGTTGCAAAAACTTTCACATTTTAATATTTGGTAAACGGGTGGTGGGTGAAAATTGGAGAAAAACAAAACCCATCCATTTCCCCCCCCCTCTTATACACATCTAGATGTGTATAAGAGACAGTCTCTGCACTCACTGAAAATGTGCTACTGCCTGGCTTGCTTGCCTCTGTGTCTGTGGTCATCTCATCACGAGACATTAAACAATTTTTAAGCACACAAAATGATTAAATTGCTCAAAAAGTAATTTTTAAACAAAAAAAATATGCGAGATGTTAATAGCGATAGGACCGGACTAAGAGGTCAGACAGGTCCCGGCTTTTCGGCACTTTTCGGTTCTTGTTTCTAATACACTCAACATGTACTTTCGATTGGTACCAAAATTATTCGACTTTTGGACACACAATCAAAAAGTTATAAAACATCCCCGGCGTCGTGTGTACCTCGGATGTAACCAGATTAGGGATTCCAATCGGTTTCTGAATTCTGGACATTTTTGGGGAACAGGAATTCCAGCATTCCGGACTTTTTTAGATTCCGGTTACATCCCTGGCGACTGGTTTTAGACATAGTCCAACTCTCATCTCTTGCTATCTATGCAAAAATATTTAAAACTTTCCCATCGATTTCTTTAAATTTTATTTAACTCCAAAACCCTGAAGATTTCTAAGCAAATTGCTTCAAGACTTTGCTTGCGCATTTCTCCGTCAAATAGCTGTCTCTTATACACATCTAGATGTGTATAAGAGACGGCCCCCTTTCTTTCCCGTCGATTGACTGGGAAATGGCTTCGGGGGAACTTTGAAATTTGGGCACGAATACAATTTGTGTGTGTGTGTGAGTGGCGGCGCTTTGTAAGGTGCTCGCGAAAAAACTGGATCAAGCTTTTTGAAATCGCCAAATTTTGAGTAAAATGTATTCAAAAATGCATTCATTCCCTTCCCCTCAAGGGCATGTATATATATATTATTCATTCTCCAAATTACTGTAAATGTTCTTCTCACAAAAATATGCAATAATTTCGTGTGACCTCAAGGCAAATTGCACAGTGTTTACTAGGGTTGGACGGGACCGGACCAGTACTGAAAATGGCCCATTTTTTCCATTTTGGTACTGAAATTTTAGTCCCGGTTTTTCAAAATTCCTTTAAAATCCCCTTATAATGGTCCCGGTTTTTAACCAAAGCATTTTTTTCTTGTTTTGTCCAGTAGTCCCGGTTTTTTTTGACCGAGACCAAATTTAGTCCCGGTCCCGGTTTTCCAAAAGTCCCGGTCCCGTCCAACCCAATTTTTTTACCCTTCCAATTTTGCCCATCGGGCATTTATCGATTTTTCAATCACTTCAAACAAACAAAGAGTGCGCAAATGATTGCAATCAGTGGTGCCCGCCCCTCTGGTGATCAGAAAAGTTCCGCGGAAGGAATTGAAGATTTATAATCCCCCCCCCCCAAATTGTCGTTGTCTTCTTTGCATCTCTTCTTCCACCCACGGCGATGTGTTGTTATGATCGGACAAATTTCGCATGCGTACGCGCTGCACAAAACTTCCACTGATTATTCACTCCTTACCCGGGAGGGATGTAACCGGTTTCCGGCATTCCGCACATTTTTGGCTCCGGAATGCCGGATTTTGGACCCCGGACTTTTTGGCACCGAACTTTTCACAAATTTCTATCAGTTTTCCAGACAATAATAAATAATCTTTGAAATCTTTTAATCATTTTTAATACTTTTTTGTAATTATTATTTGCAAAAAAAAAAAATTAATTTTCAATTTTTGGGTCCGGAATTCCGGTTTAAGGACATTTTTTTTGGCGGTTACACATCCCTGCTCCTTACGTTTTATTCGAACATTTTGCACGCACATTTTTGGAAATTCACCAATTCTATAAGAAATATACAAATATTTATGCTTTATGTTTATTATTGTTTTTGAAATTTAGAAATTTTCAGAAAATTTAAAATGGCTGAACCCGTCCGAAAAGCAGTGATATTTTGTGCATGTGTGTTCACAATGATCGGCATGGGCCTGTCACTTGCGGCCATTTTAACGCCCTCCTGGCAGGTGCCAAAGAAATTTTTTTTGTAATTTTAAAATTTGAACCCCCCAAAAACTCCTTCAAAGGTCGTCAACTTGCAAGAGTACAATTCGGTGCACGAGCATGGCCTTTGGCTGGACTGCATTCGACATTCGCGCGACGGTGGCGGCGTTCTGCTTCGACGGTTGGTTTTTTTCGATCGATCGGTTTTTTGGGGGTTGAAAATTTTTTTTATTTAAAATATTTTTTTCTTAAGCTATGCCACTCTAAGCGAGCCGCTGCATTGTGTCTACAAATTTGACTATGACAAGTAAAAATATGTAGAAACTATAGCCCGGACTTGAGGACCGATCGGATCGAGAATTTTGGTCCGAAATCGAGAATTTCGATCGGTCCGGGGCTCTAATAGAAAGCTTATTCACCAATTAAACTTCTCCAATTTTTTGTTTGAATTTGAAATTTGAAGCCAAAATCAGGACAATTTTTTTGTTGTTGCTCAAAGGTACTCCGGCACGTTTGACTTGGAGGATGACAATTCGCCGGTGGGCGAGGTGAACCGGCACCGGTTCTACGGATGGCACACGGCCACCCTCATTATGCTGGTCTCTAAATTTGGGGCTAAAAATTGTTTAATTAATTTATATGTGTAATTTAAATAATTTTGTAGGCCCTTGCATTGCTCACCGGCTTCTGTTCGGTGTGCCTTGGCGCGTGTGGCTGCTGCTACGCCTCGCTGTCGTTGGTGTTCACAGCAACCGCGCTGCTTACCAGTGCGTTGTGCGCATTGATTTTGATTTTTTTATGGATTGGATTTGGACAAAATCGGGCATTTTTTGTAAAAAAATTGCGAGATCAGGCACAAGACATAGCATAAGAAGAAGAAGAATAAACCGAAATATTTTTACATACTTATTTGGATTTTATGGTCCGAAAAAGCCCGGATTCCGGGATTTTCTGTTCTTGTACCTTTAACTTATGAGAGTTTATTATATTTAAACATTGGATTTTGTTAATTATATAATTTAACATTATTATTATTATTCATTAATTTAATTCACTTTTTTGCACACACACAGCTTTCCTTTCTTCTGTTGCCGAAGGCGTGTTCTTCTTCTTCTCCCATCGTGCCGACAATCGTTTCATCAAAGGCATTGTTGGCACATATGAGGTCTTCTTTCATACAAAATTTTAATATTTAAAATGCTTTTAAAATAAAATACAACATTTTAGCAACGCGTTGGGTTGGCCTTTTTTCTGCAAATGGGCGCTTGTTTCTTCCATTTTGTCGCCTTTTTGATCGCTATGGTGGCCACATAGTAAATTTTTACGGGGGAATTCATTCGCTCGGAGCCTTTGCGGCATTGTTTTTCGAATTCCAAAAAATTGAAAATGGATCAATTTAATTTTGTAATTGATCTGGATCCAATTTTGCTCTGATCACGTCCGTCCGTTATCTGTCTGATTGATCAGAATTGAATCGGTGTGTTTAAATTCAATTTTTACACAGTTTTGCCTTCACTCGCAAAGGCGTCGCGTTGGACCGCGAGCGTTACTCGCTGCAGACGTCCTCAAAAACGAACATGACCAACGTCGGAAGGTCTCACACACACACACCACAAAATTTTAAATAAATTTAAACCAATTTTTTGTTGCCGCTCCCACCCCTGTCTCTTATACACATCTCTTCAGAAAATCGATTTGTTAAATTGGGATACCCTGCGGCACAAAAAAATTCAAATTTAAATCAGAAACAAAAATATAATCACCAGCGATCGGTTGCTGATTATNTTTTAAAAAGAATTATCCGGATCGGAGGATTTTTGATCACCGGATAACCAACCGATCTTATTGTTCTCCCCAGGCGTGTGCACGGACATCCGGATCTGCTCTCTTATAGAGTAACACCTGTCTCTTATACACATCTAGATGTGTATAAGAGACAGCTCTTATAGAGTAACACTATCTCGCTTTTTTGCATTTTTCTATTTCACACACGGGGTGGCCAGTTGCTGTCTCTTATACACATCTAGATGTGTATAAGAGACAGCCGCGTGGAACACTGGTTCTACTAAACGGTGCCGTTCTCCTTAAATGGTGCCGGTTCCTAAAACGGGTACGGTGCCCCGTTAACTGGAAACATTGGCGGACCGGAATTGAGCAAAAACACTGCTTTTGAGGAGACAATTTTCTGTTTTTTCCGTAGCCATTGTTTAGTTCATTGCCGTAGAGTTAGAACATTTATATTGCACTTTTAATTATTATAAACAAACCGAATTTAAATTCTATTTTAATTAAAAGAATTTTTAGAAAATTTTGCACAACATTTTTTCGTGCACACTTTTTGTCTCGTATAATAAATAATTCATTTAGTTGAAAAATGAATTTTTTACAACAAACAAATAAAAAAAAGGCAATGAGCTAACAAGTGGACCGGTAAAACGAAAATTTTTGAAAATTGTCTCCGATTTCAGGCCGATGGATCGGTTGCCATTGCTTCAGCAACTGGCGCCTCCGCCATCCTTTCATTCAGCCGACCGTTTTGACAGAGGTTTTTTTGAGGGGTCGCCGGAGGCGCCATTCATTTTTTTATCGATTGCCATTTTTCCCTTTAATTTCCATATTTTTAAAAAAAACTGAGTTGGGCCAACAAATTTTTTTTGTTGTTTTTGAAAAAATTCGACCCTTAGGGCCCACCCCTCAGTCATTGTCAATGGCCACCGCCCCGGCGGCGTTGTCTGCCCATCGTATGACGCCCAACTTTGTGTTCCCGCTCTCAGCTTCCAGCACGCCAATTCGGCGCGAGGCGTAATCTTTTTTCAAAACAAAACAATAAAAAAACTTGTATTTAATTATTTTTACGCTTTTATTTGTATACCTAATTCATTTTTTGTCATTTGCTTTTCTGGCCCGGCACATTCAGCTCGGGCCGATTCAGTATGAAGAGATTTTTCAAAACCAACCATAGGCCGAAGCTTTCGAATGGTATCTCTCTATCGTTGGCTTCAGTTGTGTTTAAAAGCCATACTGAATCGGCCCGTGTCGACTTTCCCCCTCTAATGCTTTGGCACAAGTTGACTTTAATTATTTCCCTAAAACAATTCGTTTAAAAAAGATTGATTGATCAGTTCTAGAGAGAGAATGAATGAGAATGAATGATCAAAAAATGTTTCCAAAATTTCAGATCGATGGACTTTGAGCATCCAGTGTTCGTGCACAACCAAATGCAGGCGCCGAGTGCAAAGCCGCGCATGCCGCCCTACATGAAGCAGCAACAGAACGTCCAGCAACAGAACAGCAGCGACGACTTTGACCGAGCGGTGGCCGATTCAATGCCCGAACTGCACAACAGGAGCTTTCAGGTTGGTCTCGAGTTTGGGGACGACTTGGGGCGCCTAATTATTGCTAAAGGTTGCTCGAGGCGTGAGGGCAATTAATGCCATTTAAATAAAAAGACTCCGACACCACTGATCATAGCAACATTCCGAGCCCCCGAAGATCGGGTCCAATCCCAGTTTGACCCCGATCACCACTGATCAGAGCAACATTCCAGCCCTCGAAGGGTGGGACCAATCCCAGTTGGACCCCGATCACCACTGATCAGTGAGAGCAACATTCCGAGCCCTTGAAAGTCGGGCCAATCCCATTTTGACCCCGATCACCACTGATCAGAGCAACATTCCAAGCCCCCGAAGGGCGGGACCAATCCCAGTTGGACCCCGATCACCACTGATCAGTGAGAGCAACATTCCCGGGACCCCCCAAAGGTCGGGGACACAATTTCTGTAATTTGTCGTTTTGTTTCAGTCGGACTTCTCCGGTCGAATACGACGAAAGTCGGAGACTTGCGTGTGATCGATGGATGATGGATGGATCCGCACGCATTTTTCTCACCTCGTCGATCGTCGATCTCTCCGAGGAGGAAAAAATTGATAAAAATATTAAATGGCATAATTTTTTTTTTAATTTTTACAAATTTTTTCTGGTTCTTGGCGCTTTCGAAATTAACAACAAATTTTGAAAGCTCTAGGAAATGCACAAATTGTCTTTAGCCTTAATTAAAACATTTCCAATGTTTTCCCTTTGTTCATTTTAATTATTAATTTTATAATAAAAAAATGTGGCTGTGATCAGCAGGAAGATTTCAGGAGAAGCGATTATTATCTCTGTTAATCCAACCAATTATATTAGAGATCGGACCGATCGAGATCCACAATCGAGATTTTTTGAGATCTTCGATCGAAATTTCGGTAAATCACGATCAATATTGTTTGAGATTCTTGATCGAATTGCGAGATCTTAAAGCTTTTCGAGATTCTCGATCTAAATTTCGATCGAGTCCTCAAGTTCGATCTCTAATTTATATGGGGCCCACAAAAGTTTGGTCTCGCCATCCGCTTGTCCTCTAAAAGCAAGTAAAAAATTGATGCTTCTATGCCCCCAACATCATATTTTGGATCGTATAAGCACGGTCCGATCAGCACAATTTGCTGATCAAAGTCACGCGGATGGCAATCCCTCCACAAAATGTTGGCATATTGTTTTTGTGCCAAAGATTTGCATGTTTTTTTATCGGTGGCGTTGATCATGAATCTGCGATATATTTTGTGACACACAAATAAATCATTGATTTTATCCATGATTTTGATTTTGCAATTAAATTTTTGTCACCGCTCGCGGGGCGCTGTCGATTCCAATGAGCCGGCCGGCCTGGTGAGCGAATTTTTTATGATGTTTTACGATGCATCAAACAACAAAAAAAGTTATGCCATTTGCTGCCGTTCTCTACGGACAGAGAATTGCCCCCATAAATAACGAACGACCTTGAAAGGTGTGATGATCATCTTCAGCATCGTCTCGTCGTCATCTCCAATTCGTTATTCTTCTTCTTCTTCACCATCTGCTCGCGCGCCTTCCTTTTGCCCCGGCAGCGCCGCCGGCGCTGCTCATCAAACTAGGGTTGTCACCCCGACCCCGACTCCTTCCCCGACCCCGCACATTTAGGCCATTGCTGCTGCGGATGGACGACCAACTTCCAGTTTCCGAAAATATGCCCCCAGCCCCTAATAAATATTAAATTATTAATTCTAAAAATGGCATTAAATTATTAATTTTAAAAATGCCATTAAATTATTAATTTTAAAAATGGCATTAAATTATTAATTTTAAAAATGGCATTAAATTATTAATTTTAAAAATGCCATTAAATTATTTTAATTTTAAAAATACCATTAAATTAAAAATGCCAAACGCTTGCGTCGGCGCTAAGTAAAATCAAAACCTCATTTTACCCTCATGCGGAATATTAGGCACAAAATTACCTTCCCAATAATTTAAAAAAACCCAGAAGAAAAATGCCCCGGCTTGAATAATTTCTCGCCAACAAATTGATCTTTTTTCTCTGCCTAAAATATGGCCAAACTTTTGTTTTGTTCAAAATAATCTCGGCCCGGTGCAGCGAAACGAATATTTTGTTTGTATTTGTTTAAAATAGGGCTTCTCTTTTTAAGCTTCAAAAAAAACTCAGTTCTCGCATTTTTGTACGTTCAATTTAATGCAAAATTTCGAGACCGTGTCGATAAGCCCCCCGCTTGACAATATTTTGTCCTTTCAAAATCAGCAGAAAGAATGATGATCGAGATTGATGATTCATCGCTAATGTATAACTCGCACTTTTCCCCTTCGATT
>MEIZ01000030.1:32002-44304 GCA_001723225.1 Globodera ellingtonae | reverse complement strand
GGGGCTAATTCAAAAAAGTCGATCTTTAGAGGGGGTGTTTTTTGATTTTATTGAATTTTAGTAAGCAATTTTTTCAAAAAAAAAATGTTGGTGCCTTCCGTTTTCTTTTTTTGCTACCAAAACTATAGAAATAGAGTAATTTTTTGAAATTTTTTATGAATAGGAGAAGACCACTGGTGCCGATAGGCACGACCGGAATTTTTTTTTTTTTAAATTAACGATATTTGTTAAAAAAAATTGGTCAGGATTTTTTTTTTTTAATTACAAGACAAAAGGCCCACCCCTATGGACTTTTTTCACAAAACATAAATTTTCGGGGGGCCCTGGCTGCTAGAGATCGGACTGGATCTGGGGATCCAGACCAGGATTTTCCAGGACTCATGTTCCCGTAATCCTGGTATTTTCGTCGAAGCACCCTGGATCAGGATATCCTGGAAACCAGGTTAATCCTGATCCTGCTGGTCATTTTCAAAATCCTAATCCGGGATTAATGATTAGATTAAACAAAATTTACGCACTTTTAGCAATCGTTTCTTTTTCATCCATTTCACCGCCGTCGTTGTCGTCGTCGCTGCTGTCCCCGTAATCGATGCCAAGCGGCCGACTGAGCGTGATTTGTGCGACCAATTGGCCAACAGACTTTGTGCCTTAAAATGGCTCAAAAATTAAAGAAAAAAATTTTTCGAGTCAAATAACCCTTGAAAAACAGTAAAATTTGTTAAGAAATTCAAACCCTAACACTTTTAAAGCAATTTTTAAATACTACCAAAAAGGTGAAAATTTTGCTAAAAACATAAAAAAAGGGGTCCACCTTTTTGTCCAACAACCGTTGGCCCATTCATTGGCCGTGGCGGGCCTTCCTCAGACCCAGACGAATCGTCTTCATTCTCACCAGACCCAACGCGTCCTAATTTTTCGGCCAATTTCATGTCAAACTCCGCATCATCATCATCATCATCATTGTCCAAAACATTCTTAAAAATAATTAATTAAAGGACATTTACCGGACAAAAAAAAAGGAGTTTATTTTCATTTATAAGACTAACCCTTTCACATAAGGACTGCTTGCTTAACCGTTTAGTTTTAGATAAAAAACCAATCACAAAAAATGTTTTTTTCGAAAATTTAATATACATTTTGACGGGAAGGCATCCACAACATTTTCCGGACAAAAAAAGGGACTTTTAGGAAAATTTCATTTTTAAGATTAACCCTTTCACATAGGGGGACTGCTTAACCGTTTACATAGTTTCAGATAAAAAACCAATCACAAAAAATGTTTTTTTCGAAAATTTAATATACATTTTGTCGGGAAGGCATCGCCGTCGCCTGTCTCGGCCGTAATGCCATAAATGAGGACGGCAATTTTGTTGCCGGGAGTGCCGAAGCATTTTGCGCATTCATTTTGTTGATGGCACCGCCACCAATGCCAAAGGCAGCCGTTGTCGGCGTTTGCTTTTGATCGCCCGCTTTCTTCGGTTTTGGCAACATCGCCAACAGAGCGCATTTTGCAGTCAAAGGATTGTCACGTTCCGAACTCATTACTTTTGAAGAATCGAAAAATACGATTAAAAATATAAAACGAGAAAATTACAAAAGTAAATTGGTCAAAATCAACCATTTTGGTGTCTGAATATATTGTCCACGCATTGAAATTGTGCGTAAAAAAATGGATTTACTGATTTGTCCCCTAAGGCGTTTATCCGTTTCAATTTTAAAAAGTGTTTGTCTTTCGATGCAAAAATGTCACACATTTTGCTGCGATAAACGGGAAACAACCATGCAGGAGACAAAATGTTGAGGGAAAATAACACTTTTAATTAACATAAAAACATAATAATTAATGAGGTTTGTTAATAGGTATATGAGGATTATATTTTTTTCAACACTCTCTCTAATATTCGATTCTTTGGTTTTGTGAGATTTCTTTTCTGCCCAAATAGGTTGAAATCGCCAGAAACATGTGCTGAATGGCTGCTTCTTCTTGTTCGTACCTGTCGTTGTCGTCTCTGCTCCGTTCTCTTCTCTCGACTTAAAATTGAAAGAAACAAATTGTAATGTGAAGAGTTAAGACGGATTGACTCACTTTTTGACAAGGGCGTACCCAGAGGGGGGGTCCCCCGAAATGAAATTTGAGAAAAAAGCCATAGGTGGGACCAGGGCCGTATGCTGGGGGGGGGCAAGTGGGCCATGGCCCCCCGACAAAAAAATTTTTGAGTAAAAAAAAACCATAGGAGGAACCCTTTTGTTTTGCAAAATTATTAATTTTTGGGTCGATTTTCTTAACAAATTCCATCAAAAAACTCAAAAATTTTTCCGCAGAAGTTCTCAAAAAATTGAAAAATTCGAAAATCGGCAAATTTTACGCATTTTTTCAATAAAATAAAAAGCAAAAAATACTCGGGAAGAAATCACAATAACGGCGATCGTTGTCGACGAAGCCCAGCAAACCCAGCAAAAGAAACTGTTATTCCCGGGTCAGTTCTATAACGAAATCAAATTTAAAAGAGATTGGCCATTTTGATTAGCTATTTAGGCTTTTGCCAATACATTTTTGATTTTTAATCATTATTGGAATGGATCGGTTCAAACTTCTTTTAAATTTTCTAACATTTGTCGGCAAAATACGATTTAGCATTAGCCACCAATTCCCCCCTCCCCCTCCTCCCTCCACCATCACTTTTCATCTACATATCTGATCATTTCCAACTTAATGCATGCATTTCCGTACATCCAATAGTGTTGTTTCATTTTTTTATAAACAATAATCAAAATCAACAAGGCAACAAACAATGAACAAAATGTGGGTGTGTGTGAGTTCGTTCACCCAATGCATGCAGGCCATCGTCATTAGAAATGTACATACAATTTTAAAGAAATGTACAGAAAGGGGCTTATATGTAATCTCGTTCGATTTTTTGGTCATTAGATCGCTGATCGCTCCGAATGTTTTTTTGTTTTCGTTTCCAGTTTCTCCGGCGGCGCCTATCGGCACCGCCGACCCCACCACCCCCTAAAAACAGTATTTTTAAACCGAGCGCAAAACAAAAAACAAAAAATGCACACCTAAAGATTGACCTTTTTTCAAATTAGCCACCACCCCACTCCCACTAAAAATCCATCTTTTTTCGAACAGAAAAATGCGATTAAATCCAAAAAAGCACCCCCTAAAGATTGACTTTTTTCCAAATTAGCCCCTCCTCCCCGAAAAAAGCTCTCGGTACGCTCTTGGTGGATAGAATATATTGACTTTATATACTAATCAATAGAAAATATTGATCTCGTTTTGCGGAATTTTCTAGGTCTAAAAACATGGATAGACTAGACCAACCGTTATCTGTATTTTGGAGAAGATAAATAAAAAGGAAAACTTTTGAAAATTGTGTGGTGCCAAAGTTTGAATTAAACCAGTCTCTATTTTTAGAATTCAGTTGGCTCTGCAAACAATGGGTGAACAAACTCGGCGCCCCCTTCCCACACTAATTAACGGCATATGTTTGCCCTCACATGGGCCGCCTATACAAACGTCGCCAACAAAGAACTCCGCCTCCCTTTTATGTCGCCGCCGCCCTTTTATGTCGCCGCCGCCCCTTTACTCCTTCCTCCAATCCGGCCATCAAATGCGTCCTCTTCGCCCTCGGCAAGGCTTGCCAAGCTCTCGTTCTCCCATACCTCTTCCCCCTCTTCGGCCATTGACAACGGCTCACCGATCAGCCTACAAAAACAAAATCCTTATTAAAAACCCTTCCGCAAATGTCGGCTTTTTATTGGGTTCTTTGTGTTGCACCGAAAGCAAAAATAAGCGATAAAAAAAAGTTATTAAAGCGTTTAAGACATTTTTCAAAAGCCAGTTTAAATTATACTACCGTCTCAGCTGCGATTGGTGCAGCACACGCATCGTGAACAGGTGCATGGCGACCTATGAGCTTTTGTGTGTATCAGGGATTTAACCGGACGGCAAAAAAAATTTCGGAAATTTTCAAAAACTCAAATTTGACTTGCTGGTTACGCCCCTCCCAAAAAGTATTAAAAAATCTTATCAATTTTCGTAAATTTCCTAATTTTTTGCCAAAAGTCCGGGCCCAAAAATGTCCAGAGTCCGGTTACATGCCTGGTATGTATGTATGTATTTAATTTTTAAAGCAACTATAAAAATATTGTGGTCTTACAAATTTTTTAGTTTTGAACTCCCTTGGGGAGGAGTGGGTTCAGCCATTCTCCTTCACTAACAGGTGCCTGTCCTCTTCCAACAGTTGGCGCGCATTGTACAGTGAGGCTTAATCTCTTTCTTCTTTTCCCGCTCCAACTTGGCTGCGCTATGGCACCATGAGTCGTGCCATCGCTGACTCGACGTCACCAACTAAATTTATGTTTATAAAAATCGGCATCCAAATTGTCGTGTAGTCAAAAAACTTTTCTGTTTTATGCGTTACTTAGCATTCAGCATAAGTAGTCCCACATTTTTGCTTTTTAATTTATGATATTTTAGCTGAAGTTTTGGAGAAAGGTCCAGTGACGAATGGATATTCTAATTTGATTACCACTAGAATCAATTACATATTTTTAAAATTCAAAATGTGGGACTGCTGTTGACTCCGAGGCGAAGTGTAATTTTTTCAAAGTGAACAAACCAGCTCGGCAATCTCCGGGGCATCTTCCCGCTCGTCATCGATGTGCCCGACGGAAGTCGTGCACAATAGTTGCTCCACAGCCTTGCCCGCCATGATCTCTTCGAGCTTCGCCTTTAACTGGCGCGGCGTGTACAGCTCCGGCTCATCAAAAAGTGCGCAACCGGAGTACGTCTCGGATGGTTGAATGGTGACCTAGAAAACACGAGGGTTGGCTCGCCGATTACTTATCGACTGCGTCCACTCCAGTGAAAGGAACCCCATCTCCTCCACTCCCCCCACCCCCCTCCGCTTGAAAATCGAAAGTGAATTTATCGCGGAATTTTTATGTGTTTTTAGAAAAATTTTTGTTTGGTTCTATAGGTTTTCAGGATCGAGTAATTCGGCTCTCATTTTTACCTGACAAATGAGCTCTCTGAAGTTGGATTTGAACCATTTGCCAAAAAGAAATAAAGAAATTTCAAAAATCGAATTAGCCGGGTACACCTGTCATTTTCAGCTTGTTAGAAAACCATTAAATTTGTTTTGTGTTAGTTTTGAGCAGTTATGGACAATGGAAGAAACTGAGTCCCCATTGGAAGGGATACCAGTTCGGGCTCAACTGATTCATGCTGCTTCTGCCAGCATTTTTAAAGATTATTTAGTGCATTAGAGACATAGGGCCCGGATTTTATTCGGTTCTTGTGGGTTATGTGACAACAGCAAAAAAAATTGTTTTAATGTTGAAAACACACTTCTAGGGGTTTTTAGGGTCGTAGAATCCGAATATGACTTGCATTTCGACAGATTTTGAATCCCGAATTCGAACAATTTCCAGAATTTTTTTCGCATTTTACCATTTTAATCGTCGAAATATCGATGAATTCGATAAAATTTTGCAAGACATTGTTTGAATTCATGCCACCAAACTATTCTTTAGTCTACACAATGTAAATCACAAATAAAATTTAATGAAAAAATGTGGAAGAAAAATTTGTCGAAAAATTGTTCGAATCCGGGTTTGGGGTTTGAAATTAGTCGAAATGGAAGTCAAATTCGGACACTACGACTCCGAAAACCCCCTAGAAACAACTTTTTATCAACTTTGAAAAAAAAAACTTTTTTTGTTGTTGTCACATAACCCACACGAACCTTTTACTCATATGGCAACTTTTTTTATATTTTCCTAAAAAAAATAACCAGCATGCGATTTTTAGGCGCTCGAAAAATCTCAAAATAGACGCCTAAAATACGTGAGGAAAAATGCCAAAATAGTCTCCAAAAACCGAGCTCATACGGAAAAATTAAAATAACAATATTGGCTTTAAAACTTGTGTTTTTAGATGGAAAATTATCAATCAGGTTTGTTTTTGACCATTACTCCCGATTTTTTGACCGGGATTTGATTAATTTTCCCTCTTATAAAATCCCGGTCTTTTAGTTTTCTAAATTCCGTCCCGGTTTTTCCCAAAATCCCGGTCCCGACCAACTCTAGAACTTTACAAAAAATTAATGCATTTTCATATGAATTTTTTGAAAGGTCGAAATAGGCACAGAAGTTCAAAAAAATAACCAAAAATGCCGACAGGCACAAAAAATCCTCAGATGTCTAAAATAGGCTCGAGCCAATTTTAGACCCGAAAACTCCAAAATAGTTTTTCTCGATCCGAATTGCCTCCGTGAAAACGACGAAATTTCCGACTAAAAAACATGTATTCGTACATACCTAACTAGCCAAAACAACACTGCAGAAAAAATAGGTCACATCCCTGGAAAAATTTTTCGAACTCCAGAACCGAATCCGAACAATTTTTCGAAAAATCTATGTTGACCTTAAAATTACATATTTAACAAGGACAAAATTACAAAAAATGCAAATTTGGCTTTGAAAACAAGTTTTTTTCAAAAAAAGGGAGCACAAAACCATGGGTCTTATACACATCTAGATGTGTATAAGAGACAGCTTTAGAGGGGGTGTTTTTTGATTTTATTGAATTTTAGTAAGCAATTTTTTCAAAAAAAAAATGTTGGTGCCTTCCGTTTTCTTTTTTTGCTACCAAAACTATAGAAATAGAGTAATTTTTTGAAATTTTTTATGAATAGGAGAAGACCACTGGTGCCGATAGGCACGACCGGAATTTTTTTTTTTTTAAATTAACGATATTTGTTAAAAAAAATTGGTCAGGATTTTTTTTTTTTAATTACAAGACAAAAGGCCCACCCCTATGGACTTTTTTCACAAAACATAAATTTTCGGGGGGCCCTGGCTGCTAGAGATCGGACTGGATCTGGGGATCCAGACCAGGATTTTCCAGGACTCATGTTCCCGTAATCCTGGTATTTTCGTCGAAGCACCCTGGATCAGGATATCCTGGAAACCAGGTTAATCCTGATCCTGCTGGTCATTTTCAAAATCCTAATCCGGGATTAATGATTAGATTAAACAAAATTTACGCACTTTTAGCAATCGTTTCTTTTTCATCCATTTCACCGCCGTCGTTGTCGTCGTCGCTGCTGTCCCCGTAATCGATGCCAAGCGGCCGACTGAGCGTGATTTGTGCGACCAATTGGCCAACAGACTTTGTGCCTTAAAATGGCTCAAAAATTAAAGAAAAAAATTTTTCGAGTCAAATAACCCTTGAAAAACAGTAAAATTTGTTAAGAAATTCAAACCCTAACACTTTTAAAGCAATTTTTAAATACTACCAAAAAGGTGAAAATTTTGCTAAAAACATAAAAAAAGGGGTCCACCTTTTTGTCCAACAACCGTTGGCCCATTCATTGGCCGTGGCGGGCCTTCCTCAGACCCAGACGAATCGTCTTCATTCTCACCAGACCCAACGCGTCCTAATTTTTCGGCCAATTTCATGTCAAACTCCGCATCATCATCATCATCATCATTGTCCAAAACATTCTTAAAAATAATTAATTAAAGGACATTTACCGGACAAAAAAAAAGGAGTTTATTTTCATTTATAAGACTAACCCTTTCACATAAGGACTGCTTGCTTAACCGTTTAGTTTTAGATAAAAAACCAATCACAAAAAATGTTTTTTTCGAAAATTTAATATACATTTTGACGGGAAGGCATCCACAACATTTTCCGGACAAAAAAAGGGACTTTTAGGAAAATTTCATTTTTAAGATTAACCCTTTCACATAGGGGGACTGCTTAACCGTTTACATAGTTTCAGATAAAAAACCAATCACAAAAAATGTTTTTTTCGAAAATTTAATATACATTTTGTCGGGAAGGCATCGCCGTCGCCTGTCTCGGCCGTAATGCCATAAATGAGGACGGCAATTTTGTTGCCGGGAGTGCCGAAGCATTTTGCGCATTCATTTTGTTGATGGCACCGCCACCAATGCCAAAGGCAGCCGTTGTCGGCGTTTGCTTTTGATCGCCCGCTTTCTTCGGTTTTGGCAACATCGCCAACAGAGCGCATTTTGCAGTCAAAGGATTGTCACGTTCCGAACTCATTACTTTTGAAGAATCGAAAAATACGATTAAAAATATAAAACGAGAAAATTACAAAAGTAAATTGGTCAAAATCAACCATTTTGGTGTCTGAATATATTGTCCACGCATTGAAATTGTGCGTAAAAAAATGGATTTACTGATTTGTCCCCTAAGGCGTTTATCCGTTTCAATTTTAAAAAGTGTTTGTCTTTCGATGCAAAAATGTCACACATTTTGCTGCGATAAACGGGAAACAACCATGCAGGAGACAAAATGTTGAGGGAAAATAACACTTTTAATTAACATAAAAACATAATAATTAATGAGGTTTGTTAATAGGTATATGAGGATTATATTTTTTTCAACACTCTCTCTAATATTCGATTCTTTGGTTTTGTGAGATTTCTTTTCTGCCCAAATAGGTTGAAATCGCCAGAAACATGTGCTGAATGGCTGCTTCTTCTTGTTCGTACCTGTCGTTGTCGTCTCTGCTCCGTTCTCTTCTCTCGACTTAAAATTGAAAGAAACAAATTGTAATGTGAAGAGTTAAGACGGATTGACTCACTTTTTGACAAGGGCGTACCCAGAGGGGGGGTCCCCCGAAATGAAATTTGAGAAAAAAGCCATAGGTGGGACCAGGGCCGTATGCTGGGGGGGGGCAAGTGGGCCATGGCCCCCCGACAAAAAAATTTTTGAGTAAAAAAAAACCATAGGAGGAACCCTTTTGTTTTGCAAAATTATTAATTTTTGGGTCGATTTTCTTAACAAATTCCATCAAAAAACTCAAAAATTTTTCCGCAGAAGTTCTCAAAAAATTGAAAAATTCGAAAATCGGCAAATTTTACGCATTTTTTCAATAAAATAAAAAGCAAAAAATACACCCCTAAGAATCGGACACATCCCCCCCCCCCATGGTTTTGTGCTCCCTTTTTTTGAAAAAAACTTGTTTTCAAAGCCAAATTTGCATTTTTTGTAATTTTGTCCTTGTTAAATATGTAATTTTAAGGTCAACATAGATTTTTCGAAAAATTGTTCGGATTCGGTTCTGGAGTTCGAAAAATTTTTCCAGGGATGTGACCTATTTTTTCTGCAGTGTTGTTTTGGCTAGTTAGGTATGTACGAATACATGTTTTTTAGTCGGAAATTTCGTCGTTTTCACGGAGGCAATTCGGATCGAGAAAAACTATTTTGGAGTTTTCGGGTCTAAAATTGGCTCGAGCCTATTTTAGACATCTGAGGATTTTTTGTGCCTGTCGGCATTTTTGGTTATTTTTTTGAACTTCTGTGCCTATTTCGACCTTTCAAAAAATTCATATGAAAATGCATTAATTTTTTGTAAAGTTCTAGAGTTGGTCGGGACCGGGATTTTGGGAAAAACCGGGACGGAATTTAGAAAACTAAAAGACCGGGATTTTATAAGAGGGAAAATTAATCAAATCCCGGTCAAAAAATCGGGAGTAATGGTCAAAAACAAACCTGATTGATAATTTTCCATCTAAAAACACAAGTTTTAAAGCCAATATTGTTATTTTAATTTTTCCGTATGAGCTCGGTTTTTGGAGACTATTTTGGCATTTTTCCTCACGTATTTTAGGCGTCTATTTTGAGATTTTTCGAGCGCCTAAAAATCGCATGCTGGTTATTTTTTTTAGGAAAATATAAAAAAAGTTGCCATATGAGTAAAAGGTTCGTGTGGGTTATGTGACAACAACAAAAAAAGTTTTTTTTTTCAAAGTTGATAAAAAGTTGTTTCTAGGGGGTTTTCGGAGTCGTAGTGTCCGAATTTGACTTCCATTTCGACTAATTTCAAACCCCAAACCCGGATTCGAACAATTTTTCGACAAATTTTTCTTCCACATTTTTTCATTAAATTTTATTTGTGATTTACATTGTGTAGACTAAAGAATAGTTTGGTGGCATGAATTCAAACAATGTCTTGCAAAATTTTATCGAATTCATCGATATTTCGACGATTAAAATGGTAAAATGCGAAAAAAATTCTGGAAATTGTTCGAATTCGGGATTCAAAATCTGTCGAAATGCAAGTCATATTCGGATTCTACGACCCTAAAAACCCCTAGAAGTGTGTTTTCAACATTAAAACAATTTTTTTTGCTGTTGTCACATAACCCACAAGAACCGAATAAAATCCGGGCCCTATGTCTCTAATGCACTAAATAATCTTTAAAAATGCTGGCAGAAGCAGCATGAATCAGTTGAGCCCGAACTGGTATCCCTTCCAATGGGGACTCAGTTTCTTCCATTGTCCATAACTGCTCAAAACTAACACAAAACAAATTTAATGGTTTTCTAACAAGCTGAAAATGACAGGTGTACCCGGCTAATTCGATTTTTGAAATTTCTTTATTTCTTTTTGGCAAATGGTTCAAATCCAACTTCAGAGAGCTCATTTGTCAGGTAAAAATGAGAGCCGAATTACTCGATCCTGAAAACCTATAGAACCAAACAAAAATTTTTCTAAAAACACATAAAAATTCCGCGATAAATTCACTTTCGATTTTCAAGCGGAGGGGGGTGGGGGGAGTGGAGGAGATGGGGTTCCTTTCACTGGAGTGGACGCAGTCGATAAGTAATCGGCGAGCCAACCCTCGTGTTTTCTAGGTCACCATTCAACCATCCGAGACGTACTCCGGTTGCGCACTTTTTGATGAGCCGGAGCTGTACACGCCGCGCCAGTTAAAGGCGAAGCTCGAAGAGATCATGGCGGGCAAGGCTGTGGAGCAACTATTGTGCACGACTTCCGTCGGGCACATCGATGACGAGCGGGAAGATGCCCCGGAGATTGCCGAGCTGGTTTGTTCACTTTGAAAAAATTACACTTCGCCTCGGAGTCAACAGCAGTCCCACATTTTGAATTTTAAAAATATGTAATTGATTCTAGTGGTAATCAAATTAGAATATCCATTCGTCACTGGACCTTTCTCCAAAACTTCAGCTAAAATATCATAAATTAAAAAGCAAAAATGTGGGACTACTTATGCTGAATGCTAAGTAACGCATAAAACAGAAAAGTTTTTTGACTACACGACAATTTGGATGCCGATTTTTATAAACATAAATTTAGTTGGTGACGTCGAGTCAGCGATGGCACGACTCATGGTGCCATAGCGCAGCCAAGTTGGAGCGGGAAAAGAAGAAAGAGATTAAGCCTCACTGTACAATGCGCGCCAACTGTTGGAAGAGGACAGGCACCTGTTAGTGAAGGAGAATGGCTGAACCCACTCCTCCCCAAGGGAGTTCAAAACTAAAAAATTTGTAAGACCACAATATTTTTATAGTTGCTTTAAAAATTAAATACATACATACATACCAGGCATGTAACCGGACTCTGGACATTTTTGGGCCCGGACTTTTGGCAAAAAATTAGGAAATTTACGAAAATTGATAAGATTTTTTAATACTTTTTGGGAGGGGCGTAACCAGCAAGTCAAATTTGAGTTTTTGAAAATTTCCGAAATTTTTTTTGCCGTCCGGTTAAATCCCTGATACACACAAAAGCTCATAGGTCGCCATGCACCTGTTCACGATGCGTGTGCTGCACCAATCGCAGCTGAGACGGTAGTATAATTTAAACTGGCTTTTGAAAAATGTCTTAAACGCTTTAATAACTTTTTTTTATCGCTTATTTTTGCTTTCGGTGCAACACAAAGAACCCAATAAAAAGCCGACATTTGCGGAAGGGTTTTTAATAAGGATTTTGTTTTTGTAGGCTGATCGGTGAGCCGTTGTCAATGGCCGAAGAGGGGGAAGAGGTATGGGAGAACGAGAGCTTGGCAAGCCTTGCCGAGGGCGAAGAGGACGCATTTGATGGCCGGATTGGAGGAAGGAGTAAAGGGGCGGCGGCGACATAAAAGGGCGGCGGCGACATAAAAGGGAGGCGGAGTTCTTTGTTGGCGACGTTTGTATAGGCGGCCCATGTGAGGGCAAACATATGCCGTTAATTAGTGTGGGAAGGGGGCGCCGAGTTTGTTCACCCATTGTTTGCAGAGCCAACTGAATTCTAAAAATAGAGACTGGTTTAATTCAAACTTTGGCACCACACAATTTTCAAAAGTTTTCCTTTTTATTTATCTTCTCCAAAATACAGATAACGGTTGGTCTAGTCTATCCATGTTTTTAGACCTAGAAAATTCCGCAAAACGAGATCAATATTTTCTATTGATTAGTATATAAAGTCAATATATTCTATCCACCAAGAGCGTACCGAGAGCTT
>MEIZ01000030.1:19852-31880 GCA_001723225.1 Globodera ellingtonae | reverse complement strand
ATATAAGGGGCGTAACTGGATGTCAAAAAAAGGCCCGGATGCGTAATTCCGGCAAATTTTTAAATCTTAGAAATTTAACTTTTCAAATTTTTCTGTAATTTTAACAGCTAGACTTGGTTGGAAGTCGAGACCGGACCAAATACAAATATTTGGAATATTTGTACAAATATAAGTACAGTGTGTAACAAAAGTATAAAATCACCCAATTTTTTGACGTTTTGCCCACTTATACTGAACCGACCGAGCTGAAATTTTTACCAGTTGAGGCGTTTGCATAAATATTAAGATTCAAAAAGGAAGGTGCTGAAGAAAATTTTTTTTTAGAAATTTTTTCCAAAAGGGGCAAATTGACAAATTCAAAAACAAATTGAATTGATAAAATACTTTGATCGACAAAGAAAAAATATGATAAAGGACGGAAACCGTCAACAGCAAAATCCCATAATCTTCCATTTTTCACTTTCTAAATGCCATCGGCGGTAATGTTGAATTTTGAAATTCGGGCCAAAATTCGCTTCAATTTTGGTACCAGGGCAACACAACGTAACGTATGGAAACAAATCGAAGCCAAAATTGACACATAAACCGGCAGTTTCTGCAAAACGCAAGGAAATAGTTAAGCAAATAATTTAAAATTAAAATTGCAAATAATTTTTTAATTTGTTTTTCATTCTCACCCAAACGCTCCCCGTTTTTTGTGTAAATAATTTGGCGAGTGGACAAATTGACGCCACAGCCGATGACGTCGCCAACGCCAAACGAAGGCTTTCCATCGATAAAAGGATGCCCATTGAAGTGGAAACATCCCTCGACCTCGTGACCCAAAAATCTGCCTCGTTGCCTTCGTATGCGAAAGTGCCTTTGTTCCATCCAACCCAAAGGTTCAATGGCATTTGTTTTGGCGCAAGTCCAATGAGAATGTCGCTAAATATAATTTTTTTTTTTAAAAAGAAAACACTTCTAAAGCCTTTTGAAGTTCAAATATTTATTTATTTAAGCTTACTTTCCTTTCTCCAAGATGATCACTTCGTAGTAGAAAATGCCCAAATCCTTTTTTGGAATTGGTCGTTCGGCGCGGACAGAGCGATGCCCTGAAAATGTAAACTCAATTCAAAAATTTATTACACTCTTTTAATAAACTTTTTAATCAAATAACTTTAACCGAATAATATTTACCCGATGTCTCTCCAAAAATCATGGGGGGCAAAGTGCATAAGAGCCAAAAATTGTTTGAGTCTTTACATAAACAATTAAATCATTTTAACAGAAAATAATGTTTACCCCCTTGCTGTCCTTTATGTTGGTATCAACCGTTTGAGCCCACTGAGCGCGAGTTTGTCGTGGCATGCCGCGGAATCCCATCGATTGATTAGCCCTATGGAAATATAATTTTCATTTTTTTTAAATATTAAAGCTAAAAACTATGCCTAAAAGGCAAAGAATGAACAAAATTTTAGACCGAAATTACCAATTTCGCTCAACACGGCAACGGTCTTCTGCAAGTCGACGATGTTCAGCTGCTGTTCTTTCTGATACTTCTCCATCTTTGCAATCAGTTCTCCCTTCAGCTGATTCATTTTTTTAATTACATTTTTAAAATGTTTTCAATAACATATTTTTAAATTAAACGGTTAATGCTTAAAAAGTGAGTTGGGCCTTGGTTCTGCACTGAAATCTTATTTGGGACAGAAATTTAGTCAGGGTTTTTAAAAGTTTTATAAACTGAACACGGCATTGACCTCAGCCGATCCCTTTAAAGTTTAAACCCACTTGATCAATCGTTGCACTCAGAGCTTTTTGATCAGTTTTTTTCTCGGGTTCTTGATGCTTCAACGAAAGCTGATCAATGAAAACTGAAACAGTGAAATAAATTAATTATTTTTGGAATTAAAAGATGAGTGGCGTGGTCCTGACTCGGCTACGGACAACTCGGCTAGGTAAAATAATTTTCATAAATTTCAAATATTTAATTAAGCATATTCAAAGCTTGTATTTTAGTGAATAAAAATCAATAAGCGCCCCCCCCCCCTCTCCTAGCCTAGCTTATAAGCTTTGAAAAAATTTTCTACGTAGCCGAGAAAATTTAGACCGAAATTACCAATTTCTCTCAACGTGGCAACTGTCTTCTGCAAGGCGACGATGTTCAGCTGCTGTTCTTTCTGATCCTTCTCCAATTTGTCATTCTTTTGTTCAATTTCAGCGAATTTGTTGGCATTCGACACTTTCTGCTTCTCCAAGTCGGCGACGACCGATGAAATTAATTAATTATTTTGTGAACAAAAAGATGGTTAATACATTTTGGTAGTATTTCCAAATTCACAAATTTACCCTTCAGTTTTTCTGTCAAATCGTCGATGGTCTGTTGCTGCTTATTCTGACACTTCTCCAGCTCCGCGCGGAGTACCTTCTGAACAAATGGCAAAAAAATAAATGAAATGTTTTTGTTAGAAAATATATTCACATTTTCGTGCTCGAGTTTTGCAACTCTTTCCTCCATTTGTTCAAACTTTTTCCGCCCAATTCTTTCGTTTCTTATGTCCTCCTTCAATTCTTCGACGCTTTCTTTGTGCCAACAAATTGAAACTGGCGAGGGCCAATTGTTGGCGTTCTATTTCGGCACGCAAAAGCCGCAATTCTTCGGATGGCTCCAAATTAGAGAAAGTTGGCTACAAATATTCTGAGAATGTTGGAAATTAAAAGGATTTTAATAATAATTATTAATAATCGATCGATTTCTTACCCTGATCCGCTGTTATGTCCCCCTCTCCAGTGGTTGATTCGGCCGAAATTGACATGTTTATTTACAAAACGAAATTTAAATTAGTTCTAAAATGACAAAATTTAAAAACGGAACATTATTTAACCGTTCTGAATGAATAAAAACTGAAAATTTTTGAATGAATTAACATTATTTATAATTGAAAGTTGGCACTTTCTTTGTTGTGCCGGTAATGCACAATCAAGATAGCCAGAAACAGGCAATTTTTAGCCGTATATTTTTATGAATAAAAACTTAAATCGATGTAAGGGAGGGCCAGCGCCAACATTTAAAATGGTAATTTTTGCAAATTTTAGGCACATTTTCCTAACTGAATTCGCTAATTTTATTTTTATTCCCCTGAGGCGTCTTATACATTAATGTTAAATTACGAACGAACAATTAATTCCCTGGATTTTCTCGAAAATCAAAGGGAAAATAAAGTCGAAAAATCGACAGTCGAAATTTCGATACAGCGATGACCCCCGAGCCCGTTCATTTTGAATTTCAATTCTCACAATTCGCGCGGTCAACATTTTGCTAGGAGTAAATAAACAATTCAAAATTTATATAATAAAAAGAGATTTTCCCAAAAGTAAATGTCCACCCCCCCCCCTTTCAGGTCAGTCAATATTTGCCCACCGCAAAAATCCATTCAATTTTTATAAGATAAAAGCGCAACTTTCAGTCAGTCTATAATTATGTAAGTTTATTTAAAACGGTTAAAACATTTATTTATTTAAAAAAACTCTCTCATTTTAGAAGCTAAATTTTGGAAAATGCCGCTCAATTTAAGTTAAAGTCTGGTGATTTGGCTTATGTCTTCCATTCGTTAAAGATTTCCTATTTTGTACAAATTAACATGTCAAATTTTGACCAAATACGGCTGGTTAAATGAGGACCAGCAGAAGCTCGTTTCGATTGATCAGTTTTTGTTGATGCAAAGTGATCAGAAGGCATTGCTGCAAAGACTTAATGCACGTGAGCAAAAGCAAACGCTGAATTCTGAACAACAAAAACTGACCAAAAAGTACTGATCGTGAGTGCAACGATTTAGCGATTTTTTAAATTTATTTTGGGTTTTGTTAAAGGAAGAATTGCATCAGGCGAAAGAGGAATTGAAGAACACAAAGAAACTTCAAGCGGCGGCTTTGCGTTGCTTTATGATACATTTAAAATATTTTTATTTGTTTAATGAAATTATTGCATTTGTCGTCAATTTCAATCGCTCTTAGCGACGCAACTCAGTTTGGCGAAGGTCAGTAAAGTGAGACAAAGACTGATCATTTGTGGCTTAATATTCAAGCTTTTATAACCCTTTAAGCCGCTTTTGATAAAAAAAGCATAATAAATATCGAGGGTTTTGGAATTATTTCCGCTTTATTTTTTTAAATATTTGTTTTTGCAGACACTTCCAATTTATTTGTCGATTCTGTCGCCGAATTGTTTCCATGCGTTTCGTTGGCCAAGCCTGGCACCAAAATTGAAGCAAATTTTGGCAAATTCAACATTGACAAAAAAATTAACGAGGGGATTTGTGGTTTATTGTCGAAGATACAATATTTTTTGGGGTTCTCTTAAAATTTGCTTTGGTATAAGAAATTTTTTTTATAACAAACAAAATGGGCGAAATCGGCCCGTCGGTTTCGGAAGTGATAGCAATTTTTGGGGTCACGAGTTTAAGGGATGTGACCTCCCGCCAATGGACGTCCTTACATCAGCTACAGACAAAAATAGATTTGACGCAAAAGCAAACCACTAAGCCACCTAGACGCAGTTCCGGTTTCAAAGCGGATTTTGGCGGTCTCGGTTTTCAAGAACCGCGGTTCACGAACCGGGACATCACTGCAGATTGCATACTGTAAAACAGCAGAGATTACAGACTTATGCAAAAAGAAAAAAAAAAATAAATTGGTCATATAGATACATTTAGAATCCATCTTTTACGCCTTTAGAATTAAATTCTGGGAATTTGAAATTACAATTATTGCGCAAATAATACAAAAGAAATTTTCCAGCTTCAAATCAATAATTTAATAGAATTTTAAAATACAATCGCTAGCCTTGGCATGAACAAATTTTCAAACAAAATTTATAACTAAACCCTTTTTTTCATCTAGATGTGTATAAGAGACAGGGGTTGGTTGTACCTGGTGCATTTATGTAGTCTATCACAAGATCATTTTTCTTATTCAGAACACATTGACTGATCAGCACTAAAATACTTTTTAGTGTGTTTATTTAAGAAAAAAGGAATGTTGAACGGAAACAAGGTCTTGAAAAAATTCAAATTGACGATAAATACAAGCCATTTGAACAAGAAAAAGTCATGCCAATCCGATGAAAGGGCAAAGTTAACAAGACCACCAGAATAAAGCTTGGGAGAGGACGAGAGCAGCGAGTTGGGCTCAGTACAAATGTCCCAGCGAATACATGACGGCACTCCCCCCCGCCTCATTCACTGAATCGTCCGGACAAAATGCCGACACAATTGCATGACGAAAGCTCAAAATGCTTGATCAACCCAAAAAAGGCCAAACCCGAGGAACAGTAACCACAAGCCATAGTCGGAATTACGGTATCCACAAATAATTTTTACATTTCGGAATTCTGGCTTCCGGGAAATTTTTTGAACGTGAGCGCCGGCCTATACGCTGCTGCTGGATCAAATCCTGATCCGATCGCTTTTTATTTTGATCTCCACTTTATCATCACAATCTTATCACCAAAAACATTAAAAGATTGGATTTTTCTCTGAATTATTGTGCCAGACACCAGTTTTTGATGCTTGGCAGAAATAAATTTTTATTATAAATCCAGCGATTTTTTTATTCATTCGTTTTATTATGTTAATTCATTTTGTTGTGATTAGTCACATTTGTGTGCACGAACATCGATGGCTTCTCTCGCCCTATTTCCCAGATGATTCACCAAAATAATTGTGAAAACGATCAGCGTCCGTCCGTCAGCCCGCCCATTCACCACCGACATTTAACGCATGGACGAACTGCTTCATCTTGTACGTTGTGGCTGGCAAATGGATGATGTTAGGCCTCATTTTCCGATTTTTGTAAATTACCTTCGTGTCTACCATTGCATTCAGCTCTATTTAACGGAACGTTCATTTTAGCGCATTTTGCATTTCCATTTAAATTAAGAAAATCTGACGGAAAATGTTGTCCAAAATTCAAACTGTTAGCCTGCTGCTCATGCTCTTACACGCCAGCACTGGTAATGTGTTTTCAAAGTGGGATAACTGCTACGGGGCCTTTCGTTATCGTGATGGTAAAGTGGAGGAAGCGTCTGCTGAACTTCGTCTGTTGATGGATCACTTGGGGCTTGTTCGGATGTTTTTGATTGTCATTCGGACGACCCGGGGTGTCAGACCTTCACTTGCTGGGACAAATGTATGCATTTTTCATTAATTTTCGTTAGCGGAACCAGCGGAACCATTAATAAAAGAAAGAATTAATTTCAAAACGTTTTAAGCAAGGCGCAGGTTCTGTCTTTGGGTTGTGGGCTTACTTTTTTTTCAAAGTCGATAAAAAAGTGTTTCTAGGGGTATTCGGGTGCTCTAGATCCGAATCTGACTTCCGTTTCGACCAAATGCGAACCCCGAACCATAATCCTAACAATTTTGGAAAATTTTGAGCTTTCGGGTTCGTGTTTCGAAGTAAGCAGAAACGGAAGCCAGATTTGGATTCTACACACCGAATACCCCTAGAAACACTTTTTATCGACTTTGAAAAAAAGTAAGCTCACAACCCAAAGTATTACCCTATTTCGTAATGTATTATTTAAAAAAAAACGGAATTGGTGCCCAATTGACTCGGTGCCCTAAAGACTCAGTGCCCAAATGAGTCGTGCCCAAATGATTTGTGCCCAAATGCTCCGTCCAACCATTTCTGAATTTATTTTAATAAACATTCAAACAACGCATAGCTGGTGGAAGTGCGATATTCGTTGTGAACGGATGTGCTGTTCGTTCCACAAAGTGCTACTCCAAGGTACCCGGCTATTGTCGTCGTATGAATGTGACCGGAGACTGCAAAACTTGCCCCCATCAAGAGGGTGGAAATTGCAACGGATACAAGCTCGATGTGCCGAAAGGCAAAAAGCGGATTACGAAACCGACCACCACTACTACAACGGCGTTCATTTTAACCCGGGTGCCACGGAAGAAACTTTCAATTTCTCGACGACTGAGGAGCCCACAGGCGAAGCCGCATTGTTTTCAGCCCTGGTTGCGTTGCCGTTTTTTTGCGGTGACTTTAACCGACAAAAAGTTTTAATTTAATTAATTTTAAAATTAAAGCTGTGATCTTATCCATTGAGAGTGTGGCAATGTGAGATCATCTGAAGGAAATGGATAAACTGATATGTAATTGGGATACAGGAACTGGAATTTGCCCCAATTATTCATCCCTTCGCCCCACTCAAATGTCCTGTTTTGTGCTTCTTCTTCGCTTGGGGACGGGGATTAAATGCACCACTCAAGTGTTTTAAAGATTATATTGATTTACTGTTTGAGACATATTGCTTTTGGATTTAAAACAGATAAAGTTGTGTTAGAGTTACGGTATCGTGGTTAAGGCTGTGGTTTCAAACCGAACCGAACCGAGACCGAAACCCGACATTTTTTCGGTTCCCGGTTTCGGTTAACCGAAAGCTTCAGTTCGGTTATCGGTTTCGGTTAACCGAAAGCTTCAGTTCGGTTATCGGTTTCGGTTAACCGAAAGCTTTCGTTCGCTTCTAATCCTTATTAGAGTGCGGCAAAACCGGCTTTGCGGATCCCGCTGCGGGATTACAATTCAAAATCTCGTGCGGGATCGGATTTGCGGGATTAATCCCGCAAATCCCGCAATCCCGCATCTTAAATTTGCGGGATCCCGCATCTTGTGATTTTCAATTAATTTTAATCGGCTAAAATTAATGTTTTTTGACCTGAACATGCAATACAGCTCCCAGAAGACTTACAAAAAAAGGTTGGTGAATTTTTGCGCCGTTATTGGCAGTTAAAGCGATTTTTCTGACCCGAACTGACTTTTTGCAAGATCGGACCGATCGAGATTCTCGATCGAAATCTCGGTAAATCTCGACGAGATTTTTTCGAGATTCTCGATCGAAATCTCGATCGAAAAATTTTGGCTCAACCGAGATTTTTCGAGATTCGAGATTTTTCGAGATTCGAGATTTTTCGAGATTTTCGATCGAAATCTAGATCGAAAAATATTCGATCGAGAATCTCGATCGAAAAAAAAATTGATCTGTTTTTTTTTTAATTTTGAGAATTCAACAAGTTATAGTCAAAAATTTTCACTGAAAACTTCCAAAATTTAAGAAGTGTTAATCGAATTTTGTTAATTTTGAAGCAATTTTCTTAACAAACATTGCTAAAATTTTCAAAAAAAATTTCCGGCGGCGCCTATCGGCACCGCCGACTCCTCCCATTCCTAAAAAGCTTCTAAAAACACCACCATTTTTTTAACTTTTTAATTGCAAACCCCAACAAAAAAATTCTCTGGCGACAATCCCCCCAGCCCCCCTCCAATTTTTTTTAGAAAAATCGCTTATCAAAATTCGCTCAGTAAAGCAAAATGCACATTAAAAAATTAAACTTAAAACTTCCAATGATTTTGTAACTATGGGCGGTGAAATCCCGGCACTTGGCCACAACAAGATTTTTGGAGAAGTTTTCGCCTTTCGAATTATTTGGCAGAGTCAAACATGACGAGACCTCCATCAAATTTTTTTTTTCAGAAATTACAAAATTCCCTTTCACACCAGACTTTAACTTAAATTGAGCGGCATTTTCCAAAATTTTAGCTTCTAAAATGATAGAGTTTTTTTAAATAAAGAATGTTTTAACCGTTTTAAATAACTTAAGTAAAACCATTTTCGTTTTGTGCCAGCAAATTGAAGTGGGAACATCGCTTGGCCGTGTGACCCCAAAACTCGCCATCTAATGTTTACCTTCTTTCTCTCCATTATGTTGGACAATCAATCGACCGAGCCTAATGAGCACGAGGTTGTAGTGACATGAAGCGGAAGGCGCCCAGTTGTACCCGGCGCCCAGTCGTGAGCGCCCAGTTGTACCCGTCCCAGTCAGGGCTGTATCGAAATTTCGATTTTCGACTTTCGATTTTCGACGTTTTTTCCTTTCGATTTTCGATTTCGACAAAAATGGGCTGTTTTTCGAAAATAATTTCGAAAGTCGGAGGTCCCGGTTTTTTAATTTTTGGCAAGGACGGGCAGTGGTCTTGCGAACTTTTTGACAAAATTTCAATCCTATCCCCCATTAACGGAAACAGAAAATTGAATTTGCTTTAAAAACGTTAAAATATGTGTATCTTTATTTCCAGCAGGCTCACAAGGAGCACATTGGATGCCAACAGAATTTGAAACCAAAAACTGACAAAGCGTGAAGAGCGACGGGATGGTGGAAAAGCTTTAAACGTTGAAAACCCAATTAAAACTATTTTTGTACCACATTCGCGCGCTGAGTCATAACTTTTTTTGTTTAGTCGTATCGACGAGCTCTTTTCTGTTATAGCATTTACACAGACACCCGACTTCTATTGACCTCTGTGCAAAAAATCACATATTTAAAAAAAATCCCACACATACGAAGAGCGGACAACTGGATTTCCATTTCCGTTTTAACTTTTTTTACACTAGACAGAACGCCAAAAATTTATTATTGCAAACATTTCGTTCAAACATAAAACCCGCAAATTTTAGCAGGTTCGCAAATATAGCTTCTCGGAAATGCTTTAAACCGCTTGAACCTTGCTGCTGAAATATGCCTACCTATGTATCTTACTATTAAAACAGTCCATTGTACTGCATAAAAATTTGAAAAATAGTAACGCACACGACACCTACTAGTTGCTACATACATAAAAATGCCAAAAGTGTGAAAAAAAGAGACGCACACGAAACCCATTTTGCTACATACATAAAAATGCCAAAAGTGTGAAAAAAAGAGACGCACACNAAAAATGCCAAAAGTGTGAAAAAAAGAGACGCACACGAAACCCATTTTGCTACATACATAAAAATGCCAAAAGTGTGAAAAAAAGAGACGCACACCCAGCAATTGCTGACTCAACGCCTAATTGTACATTGAATTTTACACATTTATAAGTCTCGAATGGTGTCAAGAATGTCTGTTTTGATTTCAAGGTATTGTTGGATCACAAAACATGTTCTTCGCAAGTTTCACAAAGCGCCATTTGAAATGGAGCCGTTGCCGCAATTCATCGACAAACTAAATCGGTCTTTTACGGTTTGTTGGTCGTGCTTAAGGCCGAGTTGGCTACGAAAGCTGGTGCTCAAATCACGGTGACACTGCCGGACGGAAAAGCCGTCGATGGCATTTTCTGGGAGACGACGCCGTTGCAAATTGCGACAGACATAAGCAAAGGGCTGGCGGACAGAACGGTGATCGTCAAGGTTAACGGCGAGGTTTGCAAATCTGGTTTGGTTTTCTAATTTGGGAGTTGTGAATTAATCAAAAAATTCAAGAAATTTATGTAATTAGCTTGGGCTTCAAAAAATTTTATAGGAGTCAGGGGCTTCTAATTGTTGTTGTTTTTAAACAGCTTTGGGACCTTGACCGTCCGTTGGAGTGCGACTCGATACTGCTGCTGTTTTCGTTTGAGGACGACGAGGGCAAGCAGGTGTTCTGGCACAGTTCCGCCCACATTCTTGGTGAGGCATGCGAGCGCTTTTGCGTGTCCATTGTTACGGGCCGCCGGTGCAGGACGGCTTTTACTACGACATGCATATGCAAGGCAAAAAGGTTTTTATTAAGTTAAAACTCTTTTTTTTGTTGTGAAAAAATGGAATTTTACATTAAAAGTAAGAAAAGAAATACCGCTAAAGGGGCTTCCAAGAGATTGGTCTCTATGCTGTGGATTTGGGCTGAATCCCGCTTGATTTATCCCTTTTATGGACCCACCAGGGGGGTGGGGGCTTCCTTTCTTTTCTTCATCTTGATCCGTGGCCAAGGGTTCGGCCTCAGACTTAAAAGACTGACTCAAACATCCATGTTTTTTTAAACAGCCAGATTCGGACTATTTGAGCGAGTAAAATTCAGTCCAACGGCAAAATAACCAGCAGCAGAACACTTAAAATTTTAGGTGATTTCATCGAACATTTACGATGAATTGTCCTGGACATTGTCTGATGTTCGACTACAAACCGCACGCCTACAATGAGTTGCCCATTCGATATGCCGATTTTGGTGTACGTCATCGGTATTGATTTTTTTAAACAACAAATCGATTGGGACTCCAAAATTGTGCGACTTTTATTTGAATGCCAAAAATCGGGTTAAATATAGAATTAGTTTTTCCTCTTTTAAGCAATAATATGAGCGGCGCTTTGTCCGGCATAAGTCCGTCGTTTTCAGCAAGACGATGCGCACATTTTTTGTCGAAAAGATCAAATTCTGTCGGAGATTGCGGGCTGTTTGGACTTCCTCAACTTTGTGTACGTGGACGTGTTCGGCTTCAACTTCCGCCCCTTTCTGAGCACACGGCCCAAGGATGGCTATTTGGGCGATTTGGACACATGGAACACGGCGGAAGCGCTTCTGACCCAGGCGCTAGATGAGAGTGAGCTGAAGTGGGAGCTGAACCCGGACGACGGGTGGCATTCTATGGGCCGAAGGTGTTTTTTTTGGAGTTTTGTTGGTTAAAAATTTTGCGGGTCAATTGAAACACTTTTTTAAATTTAAACATTGATGGAAGCCGTGTCGCGAAAACCATTCCCCCCCCCCCTCTCCTTCCGCTCTCCATCATTTCCTAAGGGTCCACCATTTCTTCCCATCTCCCGCAATTTCCGGTCACACAACCGACCTGAAATAATATGTTCCTATCATTTCCATCGATCTCCCCATCAGCAATCACTGCCTTTCCCACATAAAGCTTCCCGATTTCCTACGATCCTTCAAGGTGTATGAGTTGGGATTTTTGAAATTTGTACGGTCTGAGTCGAAACTCAGTAGAATTATTTGGGCCTCAGAAAGTAGCAACAAAATTTTATATTCGACGGTGTAAATTTTAGCGATTTTTCGTTATTTTTTTAATAAACATTCTGAATTACTTTTATTTATAAAACTTTTTTTCTCCTCGGCTCTCTCTCTACTCTCTTGTTCTTTTTTTTGTTGATCAAATCAATCAATGCTCCCTCCGTATCTTTCTCTCTCTCTTCTCTCTCTCTCTCTTCTCTCTCTCGCTCTTTCTCTCTCTCTTCTCTCTCTCT
>MEIZ01000029.1:636903-648528 GCA_001723225.1 Globodera ellingtonae | reverse complement strand
ATCATTCCTAGCTTAGTCATTAGGAAAGCAAATCAAACAAAATTGATGTATATCCAGAAGCTCTCCGTTACCTTTGATTAAGCAAAAGCTAACCGGTGTTCGTCTTTTCACAAAAAAGTTATAGCTTAAAACGTGTATCCGACATTTTATCAAAAAAAAATTTTCAATTTATAAATTATATAAGTTTACACGATTTTTTACATCAAAAATTGTGAAAAGTAATTGTGTTGCTTGCCGAAAATTTACCCGAAACCCGGGGGTCGAAAAACCGGTTTAACCGAAAATGGTACATCCGATTTAAAACCGACCACCCATAACCCTAATTGTGGCGTTTGAAATTTGTCGGCGCCAAACTGATCCCGACCGCCTCCTCTATTTCCGCCCTCTTTTACCGTAAAAATGCGTTCATGCCAATGGTTTGCCATCATTTGTGTGCTGGTACTGCCCGGCAAACTTCAGTGTTGCCATCCGACAGCACCGGGTAGGGAAACTGTTGAAATTTTCTAATTTTGCCATACAAAAGTCAAAAAGTCGAGGGCAGTGCCCTTTTTTGGGTAGATGTTGGAGTTGGAAAGGCAAAAATTATATTATTTAAAAATTCTCACAGCACTTTTGGGTTTGGAGAAAGAGCACGGGTTTAATGGTATGTGCTGTGTGTGGGTGGAGGTCTAACTGTTTTTGACTTTTGCCTTACACAAAGGTCAAAAATTTTGGTAAAAAATGGCTGGCTGTTAATGGGAGAAATGCGTAAAAACGATGTGGTAACGGTCAACTGTTTGAAGCTACAGCTTTCAATTCAGGTACTGCAAGTGAAGCATCAAATGCTGCCAGTGCTACAGGTTCTTCAGATACTTCAAGTACTTCAAGTGCACCTGGTATTTCAGAAGCTACAACTGCTGCTGCAGCTGCTACAACTGCTGCTGCTGCCGCGACGACGACTACTACAACTGCTGCTGCTGCAGCAGCAGCAGCAACCGCTTCATGTACCTCGTGTAACCCCGCTACTTTACCAACGTTCGTGGCAACAGACGTGAGTACTAAAGGCAGAGTGACCATCTTACCATCAGGTTTTTCCTGATTTTTGGGAGTCTTTCCTGATAGTCCTCTGTTACCCGTTTTTCAGAAATTTTCAATGAAATTACCAAAGAAATATTTGCCAAATTTCGTAAATTTATTGCCCGGTTATTGCCCATATATGAATGTGACGATTGGCGATATGTTTTTATCAATTTTCACAAATTTCCTTTCTGAAATGTCTATAAAAACCCGCGGGTTCTCCTTTTGTTTTGTAATTTTAAAAAATCCTGACCAAATTTCATTGTATATCGTTTTTCAAAAATTTTTCCCTGACTAGGGAAGGTATTCCTGTCTCTTATACACATCTAGATGTGTATAAGAGACAGGTTATTGCCCATATATGAATGTGACGATTGGCGATATGTTTTTATCAATTTTCACAAATTTCCTTTCTGAAATGTCTATAAAAACCCGCGGGTTCTCCTTTTGTTTTGTAATTTTAAAAAATCCTGACCAAATTTCATTGTATATCGTTTTTCAAAAATTTTTCCCTGACTAGGGAAGGTATTCAGGTGACCGTGGGACTTAGGGATGATTTTGGTATCAAAAAATGGCTAATTTTCAGGAAAAATTTTAAAACATTTTTAGCTGCTAAATAAGCCCCGGAGGGGAGATAAGGGCTTTAAAGTTTATGATCCATCACAACATCCGTCGGCTTCGGTGACGCAGTGCCTCTGCGCCCCGTTCGCTTTTTGCCCTGCAGGGGTTCAAACCCTAGTCCTGATTTTGGGTTTTACAGATAATCACCGTGACTAGAGGCGAATTCCGAAGCGCAATTGGCACAGTTACGCCAAACGGCGTAGTCACCACGGATGCGAACGGATGCTCAACACTGCCGTTGACCTGTCCCGACCCCACTACACAAGTGGTAAGTGCAGCTTTAGGCTTCTATTCTAGTCGATTCCGGTCTGAATCCCCCCACAGCCAAAACTTCCCGAATCCCTTCAACGTCTTAGGCTATAAGCTTGGTCTAAGCTGAATCCCAACCCAAGGTGGAGGCCTAAGTTAGACTTAATATTAGCTTCAGTATGGGACTGAATCAGCCATTCGGGGGATTCAGACCGGTAGCCGTGCCAATAAATTAAGAGTAAAAAATCAGCTACAATTTGAATCAGTTGTTGGATTTGGCCTACATTTGAAAATAGTTATGGTCAAAATCGCTAAAAATTGGTTTTTTTGATTTTGAAGGCAAAACCATTCCAGGCGATCAGATACTCAATTGTAGTTAATTTTGCGCCTGATTTATGGAGCACAGATTAACTGATCAACTCCACTTTTGTACTCTGATCGGGTGTCTTACTCCTAATGGCCGGAGTTTTCTCTGATCGGGCCGCAAATGTCCTCCCTACTCCTCTAATAACACAATTTTATTCACAGGTTATCATACGTATTCTAATTGTTAATGGGCTTCCTGGTGGCGACTTTGACACTGAAGTCGTAAACTCCGGTGTCTACACACTGGTGTGCAACAGTGCAGGGGTTTGGACCGCCCCGGCAAATGTCTTTGCCGCAGCTAACGCCGGTCGGCAGGTGGACGCATATGCATGCATTATTAGTCCTCCTGGTGGAGGATGAGATTAAGCACAAGACGCTGGCGGCGTATTGATTGATCGACCATTTTTTTATTGATTAATAACTCATTTGATCTTATACCTAACCAGTTGTGCAATTACCGGAAACATATTTCTAAGCGTGAAACTTCTAATAAATGTGGTCTTTTTATTCAAATCAACTTTTAGATGACGAGATTGCTATAAAACAAGGTTGCCAACACAAATTTTGTGAAATAAGGACAGTGAAAATCAAAAATATTTTGCTGACATTGCTGGCAAAAATAAGGACACTTTACAAAATGTTTAAAAATGCAGTTATCTTTATTTTTTGCATGAAATGAGTTTTTTAACCATATTTCTGGCTTCACAATTCAACTATAAATTCAGAAACTTTCCCGAAACCCGAAAATAAGGACAAAATAAGGACGGAGGCCTCAAATAAGGACAAATCTTACAAATAAGGGCCTTTTAAATTTATAAGATTAGGACGCTCCAAATAAGGACAGATCTTATAAATAAGGACAGTTGGCAACCTTGCTATAAAACGAGATCAGGAAAAAAAAATAGTACTTTTCACAGGCTGTCTCGACGATCCGAGCTTTCAATTTCAAACCCATATTCTTTTTCGTACTCTTTTAATTTTGATATTCCTTTATTATCAATAGAGCCGAGACTTTCAGGTTTTAACCTATTTTTTGCGAATAGGGAATCACGATTTTTAGTCAATATAAAACTCGGCTCTAATTATCAATTACCAAGTCTTCAAATTTCAAAATCTATTTTTCCAGGCAGTTGATTTGAATAAAATTTTGTTAGTTGATCATATTTTTATGTTTAATTTTGTAAGAAAAAACAGAAAAAAAATGGTGAAGCGAAGAGGATTCGAACATTCACAGACAAAAATGAAAGTGTGAATACAACAACCAGGCCACACAAGCACTTGAGTAGAGCCCGGACTTGAGCTTGGAGCGAGATCTCGATTCGAGATTCTCAAAAAATCTCGGGTCTCAAAAAATCTCGAGCCGGAACAGTCGAGATTCGAGATTATTGATCAAAATTGTCATTTTTTTCAAAATTCACCAAACTCCACCAAATTTTGGTAAAGGTAAGAGGGTGTACTAGAAGCATGTCAAATGTGGCTGACCATAGGCTGCCTCACAGCGTTTCATTTTTGCATATTATTACCGCTGAACCCTTTCGCCAAGAGTTTCGACGCGAAAAAAAAGTGAAGAAAAGTAAAGAAAACAAACGCTAAATTCAAAAATGATGTCGATGGATTTTCAAGCATTTTAATCAAAATTCTATAAAATTATGAACATTTTTCCCTATAACTCATGTATAAACCCTAGAATTCTGTTTATAAACCCTACAATTCCGTGAAATATATTGTTTTCTAGGGATGGTGAAAATTTAAGAAGGATCCGCCGTATTTAAAATGAAGTTAAGCGTATCGAAGTGCGGGATGGTCAAAATATTTGTTAAAAAAGGTGAGAGAGAACGCCAAAAGAAGAGAACGGTTAGAGAAATAGAGGGAAAAGCGAGAGAGTGCACTGTCTACCTCAAACGGTAATAAAATGCAAAAATGAAACGCTGTGCTGTCTGCCGGTAAGAAAATTGTTATTTAAAAGAAATTGTTCAAAAATATAAGTTTTTGAATTTTATTCACTTTTGGGAGTGAGAGAGGGTCGGCGGTGCCGATAGGCACCGCCGAGAAAATTTTGAATTTCTGACTCAATTTGTTAAGAGATTTCCAGCCAAAATGGAGGATGCCCGGCGGTGCCGACAGGCGCCACCGGAGAGATTTTTACAAAAATTGGCAATTTTTGTTAAAAAAACAGTGTTTTCATGAAATGGGCTTGAGATCGAGAATCTCGAGCTTCTTTCGAGCGAGATCTCGAGTCGAGATTTCTCGAGAATCTCGTCTAAAACTTAAAAACTTTGAGGGCCTTTAACTCGTTCCCCAGGCGTCCGCAGCAAAAATGAATGCCACTTTGTGGCATAAATATGGGGGAAAGGGACGTTTTGTTCCCGCCGTTTTGTTCCCGACCAGTTTGTTCCCGGCCGTTTTGTTCCCGGGACGTTTTGTTCCCGGCCGTTTTTTTCCCGGGACGTTTTGTTCCCGCCGTTTTGTTCTCGGGGGTTTTTATTAGCTCTCTTTAAAATGTGGTTAGTGTGTTTACAAAAGACTCGACAACGAATTCAGCCCTATTGTTTCCAAGGTCATCCTAGGCTAGGCCTAAGCTTAGGCTCGCTTAGGTTTAGGCTCCAAGCGCGCGAAGCGCGTGGCGAGCGAAGCGAGCCGTAATAAGCTAGGAAAGTTGGAAAGTTGTATCTGAAACTAGAGTTTCGCAAACTCCATTAGAAATGTCAATTAACACCTTCTAATCCCCAATTTTTGATTTCCCCCATATTTTGTACTCCCTTTTTAATTCTATTTAACAAATGATTTCCGGGGATTTTGAATGAAAATAAAATTGGTTACATAGCTCAAAAAATTTACAAGTATTATCGCATAAAGCATGCTCAACAGTAAAAAATAGCATATATGATGGTCCGGATTTGTCTGACACAAATTGTATACGTGAAAAAGGTTTGGGAACAAAACGTCCCCGGGAACAAAACGGCCGGGAACAAACTGGTCGGGAACAAAACGGCGGGAACAAAACGGCGGGAACAAAACGTACCCCACTCAAATATGGGGGTTTCTATCAGTGTGCCAAGTTCCATCCCGAAACTCCACGGGCACTTGGGGACCTTCCCTTTGTCAGGGTGGCTTAGGCCTAAGAATTGACCAATTTTGATTAAAACAAGCCCGTAAGCACCATATTCGTCCACATCGTCGAACTCGTCAATGGGCTCTACACTATCACATCGCGGATTTTATTTGTTATTCAACTTCTTTGTCCCATATGCCCCCAGCGATTCATTTGGTGAATAAAGTTGTTGAAAACAAGACGACAACAACCGGCGGCGATAGGCGCATAAACATTCAAACATTTCCGCTTATCCTATCCTAATTATGTGATCAACAAAAAAAGTGCACAGTTAAAAAGAAGATGGAATATTAAAATTTATTTTAATGTTTAGTCCCCACCTTTACTATTCTTACAAATAATTTACTGCAATTGTTTAAATACAAGGTTTACCAATTACATATATTATTTAAAAAATTTTTAAAAACATTTACTGATGACGCATTTTCGGTGTCGCAGAATGGGATTTTTGAGAGACAAGTGAGTTTGGTTGTGGTGTAGTGGTGAGTGGTGGAGGCAGTTAAACTTTGGATGGGGGTTCAAAATTTTCCTTTAAAAAATTTCGGATTTTGGGTTTCGAGATTTTTAGGTTTTCAGATTTTTGGGGTTTCGGACGGATTTTGGATTTTATTTTCCGATTTTGCCCATCCCTGATATTTATCGTATAATTATGATTAGGGAATCAGATTTATATGCTCCAAAAATAGCAAAATATGCACATATAATATGCTCGAAAAAGGCCAAAATATGCAAAAACATATAAATCCGTTCACTAATAATGATGAAGCGCGAAATATACTAAAAAATATATAAATGAAAATTGCGAGCATTCGATGAATGGAACTAAAATTTACACCAAATTCTGACCCCAAATAACCCGGGTTCGGGGGTTTTTTTTAGTTATTTTTATTCTCTCGTCGTCTTAGGGATTAATTTCATGGCGGGATTTGTAAACTGGTCTCTGATCTCTACATATTCTTGCAGCGATATACATAATTTAATGTGATGCGTAAAATGCTTGCTCATTTATTGGAAACATTTTTCTTTGCGCACGTCCAGCAATTCCATGCCCAAAACGATAATTCGATAATAGCTGGTTCTGATTTCCACCAGCAGTTCGCCACCGCGAAGCACCGCTAATTCATGCAGCAAAGAGCATTTAAAAGGGCATGGAATGTTGCGCTCGTAAATGTATACCACCAGTGTACTTTTCTTGTGATTGAGCGCCTGTTCTCGGATCAGGGACAGTTTGCCGCCGGCCGTTTGACGCGATCATTCCTAGCTTAGTCATTAGGAAAGCAAATCAAACAAAATTGATGTATATCCAGAAGCTCTCCGTTACCTTTGATTAAGCAAAAGCTAACCGAACCGTCTTTTCACAAAAAAGTTATAGCTTAAAACGTTGTATCCGACATTTTGGCCAAAAAATGATTCTTCAATTTATAAAATAAGTTTGCACGTTTTTTACATCAAAAATTGTGAAAAGTAATTGGGTTTGCCGAAAATTGGCCCGAACACCAAAACCGTGTGGGTCGAAAACGGCTTAACCAAAACCGGTACCTTTGGTTTAAAACCGACCGTCCACAGCCCCGGTTTTGACGTTCAAACTTGTTGGCGCCAAACTGACCCCGACCGCCTCTGTTCTCGCCCTCTTTGACAGAAAAAATGCGTTCCTGCCAATGGTTTGCCATTATTTGCGTGCTGGTACTGCCCGGCAAACTTCAATGTTGCCATCCGACAACACCAGGTATAGAAACCGTTTAATTTTCAAATTTTGCCCTGCAAAGGTCAAAAGTCGAACGGCACAGCAAAAAGAAGTGCCCTTTTTTTGGGTAGCATGTTGGAGTTGGAAGGGTAACACTATATTTTAAAATGTTCGCAGCACTTTTGGTTTGGAGAAGGAGCACAACTTGACAAAATTTGGATTCGAATGGTACCTGTTGTGTGGGGGTAGGTCTACCTGTGTTCGACTTTTGCCTTACACAAAAGGTCAAAAATTTTGGTTAAAAAATGGTTGTTAGAGTGGGAGAAATTCGTAAAAACGATGAGGTAGAGGTCGCCTACTATTTGAAGGTACAGCCAATTTTTCAATTCAGCTGCTACAAGTGAAGCAGCTACTACAGGTACTTCAGATACTTCAAGTACTTCAAGTGCACCTGGTATTTCAGAAACTACAACGACAACGACGACGACGACAACGACGACTACAACTGTTGCAACCGGTTCATGTACCTCATGTGACCCCGCTACCTTACCAACATTCGTGGCAACAGACGTGAGTACTAAATGTAGAGTTTCCTGATTTTTGTGAGTTTTCCTCTGTTGCCCGATTTTTCAGAAATTTTAATGAAATTACCAAATTTAAGAAATATTGCCAAATTTCGTTAATTTTATTGCCCGGTTATTGCCCATATCTGAATGTGACGATTGGCGATTCCACAAATTGCCTTTCTGAAATGTTTATAAAAACCGGGGGCTTCTTAGTCAAAAATTTTAAATTTTCTCGAGGCGAAGCGTTCGGCTCACTACCCGAAGCCCATTTTTTTCTAAGCTCGAAACGCCTAAAATTATTTTTGATTTTTGCGTAGGCTGATCCGGATTTTTTTTTCTTCAGCTGCTAAGCCTGATTTTGGATTTTACAGATAATCACCGTGACTAGAGGCGCATTCCGAAGCGCAATTGCGACAGTTACGCCAAACGGCGTAGTCACCACGGATGCGAACGGCTGCACAACTCTGCCGCTGACTTGTCCCGACCCCACTACACAAGTGGTAAGCGTGCATTATATGCACATGTATAGCGTCTTCGATTCTTATGCGTTATGTGTCAACAACAAAAAATAAATAAATTTAGACAGTAAAAAGGTGATCCTGGGGGGTTTTCGGGGTCGTAGAATCCGAATACGACTTTCATTTCGACCAATTCCGAACACCGAACCCGAATTCGAACAATTTCCTGAAATTTTTTTGCGAATTTTGCCATAATTCGGGTTCGGGGTTCGAAAGTGGTTGGTATGGAAGTCAGATTCGGACATTACGACCCCGTAAGCCCCTAGAAGCACCTTTTTATCAACTTTGAGAAAACAAATATTTCATAACGCATCAGAACCGCGTCTTCTATTCTGCTGGTGCCAGTGCTAGAACATTTGCGCCAGGGAAATTTAAGCCCCGATCTCACTAACTACTTCCATATCGATCATTTCACTAAATTGAGTTTCTGATCTGTGGATTTGGCCTATATGGTCAAAAAATCGCTAAAAATTGAGTTTATTGAAAAAGGGACAACACAAAACCAATCCAGGTGATCAGATGCTCAATTATAGCACATTTTGCGCCCATTTATGGAACAGAGATAACTGATCAACTCCACTTTTGGACGGAGTTATTCTCTGATCGGGCCGCAAATGTCCTCCCTACTCCTCTAATAACACAATTTTATTCACAGGTTATCATACGTATTCTAATTGTTAATGGGCTTCCTGGTGGCGACTTTGACACTGAAGTCGTAAACTCCGGTGTCTACACACTGGTGTGCAACAGTGCAGGGGTTTGGAGCGCCCCAGCAAATGTCCTTGCCCCAGCTAACGCCGGACGTCAGGTGGACGCCTATGCATGCATTATTAGTCCTCCTGGTGGTGGATGAGATAAGCACAAGGTGCTGGCGTATTGATTGATCGACCGCTTTTTTTATTGATTAACTCATTTGACCTTATAGTATGTACAGGGTTCCGATTGGGTGGCTACCGGTCTGAATCCCACTCTGAGTGCCGATTCAGTCCCGTGATGAAGCTAAGATTAAGCTTAGCTTAAGCCTAAGCCACCCTGGCTTGGAGTTTGTTAGGCTTAAACCTAAGCCTAAGCTTAGCTTAAACCAAGCCTAGGCTTAGCCTAAGCCGTTGAGGGGATTCGGGAAGTTTTGGCTTGGGTGGGATTCGAGACACTTTTGGCTGGAGTGGGATTCGGACGAGTGGGATTCGGAGCGGAAGCGGATTGGGTTAAGACAATGCCTAAGGCAAGACACATGTTGATGTTCAAGGACATAAGAGAAAAATTTAGCAAAATCCAAGGGCGCTCAAAAAAATTTCTCCAAAACCAAGATCTTGAGGCGCTTTGATAAAATAGCTTTCTATTGAAATTTTTGAATCGACATAATGCCAAAACATGAATGTTTCCATTAAAATTACAAATATTTAAACTTCCAGCCAAATTCTCATTTTCCATGGACATTTTTGGAAATAAGGGCATTTTCAATTTTTAAAATCAAGGGTCCATTTCCTTTGGCATCCAAGGACGAATCGGAACTCTGATCTTATACCACCTACCTAACCAGTTGTGCAATTAGCGGAAACATACTTTGAAGCGTGTAGGTTAATAATGTTGGCTTAATTTTGTTCACACAACAGTCTGGACAGACATTATTTCTGTAAAGGCTGTAGAATTCTTGCAAAATTTAAATCCCTTAACAAATCACATACATTTGGACCAACAATGTTTCAAACATTGTAAATGTAATATTTTTTACACGTTTTGGAAATTTTTATAAAAAATTCGGAAATATCGTATCTTTAGGGCGTGCATAATTCGATATGGATACATATTATATTTTTCGTTTTTATTACCTTTTTTATCGGAAAAATGCTTATACCTAATAGGGACTAAAATGCGAAAAATGGCGAAATATCTTAAAAAGCCCGATTTTAGGGTTCGAGCATTACTTATAGCTAATAGACATTTCACTTAGATATCCGAAATTGGCTTTTATTTTGTACATTGTTAATTAATATCATTTACAAAAGAAAAATCGTGCGAAACTGGACTTTTCATCGACGTTTTTTAATTAAAAATTAAATGGACTTCGATTCTTTGATATGATAATAACGTGTTTAACACAGAGATGCCATAAGTTCATGTGCAAATAAAGGACATCATATAAAAAATAAAGATTTTGCTGGTCAAATAAAGGACGCATTTTTGTAAAGATTGGGGTACCCCAAAAAAGGACAAATCTTTAAAAAAGGACATATGGCATCCCGGGTTTAACAGACTACAAGAAAGAGAGAGAGAGAGGTAAAATACTAGAAAAAGTGAATTGCACCATGAAATGTATAAATATGATTATGATGAAGCGCGAATATCCTAAAAAAATAAATGAAAATTGCGAATCATTCGAAGAATGGAACTAAAATTTACATCAAATTCTGACCACCAATTTGGACAAATTCGTCATCCATCCATTTTGTGCCAAAAGCGTCGATAGCGTCCGCCATGGTAAACGCGGCGAGCGGTGGGCTCCAGGGACAGTTCCATGTGCTGCTCGGTGTCCTGCGCACTGATCGGACGCCAAAAGTCGGGTGAAACAAGCGCGGAGTTTGCTGCAAAAAGGTGAAATCGGAGATGCCGTTTTTGAACAAAAGAAGCAGAATAATTTTATTGAAAAACGAAATCCAAAAAAATTGCGAAAAAAATCACTTTCTCTTACCGACGTGGACATTTTGCCACGGCTGACATTGAGCAGAATCAGCGTCGTTGTTGTCGCAGTTCATTTGTTGCCGCCAATGCGTGTTCGGATTGCTGCAAAAAGCCATGTTCAAACGACTTTTTTTTATTATTAGAAAAGCTTAGAACGTTTACAGGGCACCAAATGCCAAAATTGAACTTAAAAGATAATTGAAATGAATTTTTTATGATTTTTCTCGTTTTTTATGAACGCGCCACTTGCTCTAAAATGCACGAATAATATAACATTTTTAGGCCACAGTGGAAGTTTTTCATCGAGTAAATAAGTCATTCTTTTTAGATCATAAATGCATAATAAAACAGTCATATTTTAAATTTTCAAATGTTGATAGCACCCTAATTTGGGTGACTTTTAGGTCACATTTTGGCACTTTTAAGGTTAATCGTCAAAGTGAATACATATAAACCCCCAACCAGCAGTTGTTTTTTCGAATTTTTCCATTGGCCACACCCTGTCTCTTATACACATCTAGATGTGTATAAGAGACAGTAATCACCGTGACTAGAGGCGCATTCCGAAGCGCAATTGCGACAGTTACGCCAAACGGCGTAGTCACCACGGATGCGAACGGCTGCACAACACTGCCGCTGACTTGTCCTGACCCAACTACACAAGTGGTAAGCGTGCATTATATGCACATATAGCGTCTTCTATTCTGCTGGTGCCAGTGCTAGAACATTTGCGCCAGGGAAATTTAAGTCCCGATCTCACTAACTACTTCCATA
>MEIZ01000029.1:612064-631651 GCA_001723225.1 Globodera ellingtonae | reverse complement strand
ATCTCATCCACAGTGCGGCCAACTACGGCGACTGGAACATTTGCCAGTGAGTGGGGGGGGGGGGGGTGTTTTGGGTAAGGCAAATTTGGCAAAAAAATCGGAAAAAGTATATACTCTCATTTTGGGGAAAAATGAACACATTTTATATGCATTTTTGAAATAGTTGATTTTTCCTAAAAAAGCATTTTTTTATTAATTTTTAACTTTTTTTTGTATAAACTTTTTAAAATTTTGAATGAAAATGTATTGTAAAATTTGGGTATTTTTCACAATTGAATCTTTTTTGTTAGCTAACTAAATCAATAACTTGTTTTTAAGCTTTTTTTTTTAATTTTAAAATTCCGTTTTTATGCTTCACTTCTTAGCCACCGCCGTGCACATAAACCATCACCGGACGTCCCGTCGATTTCTTAAGGAAAAACAAAAATTTATTTAATTTTGTTTTTATTTATTGTTAAATTAGCATTTTTTTTAAAAGCACTAAAAATCCAAATAAAGCCACATAATTCAGTGAATTTGTGCTTAAAATTTGTAAAATATTTAATAATAAATTTGCATTCACGCCTTCGCAGTTGAATCCGAGTGGAAATTCCAATTTTTTAGGTAACTTATTTAGTCCAAGAAAAAAGAATCAATTTTTAGAACGCATTTTTCAGATTTATTGCATTTTTCTTAAAGAATTTTCCGAAAATGGCAATAGGCATTTATAGGCACTAAAAATCGCTCTAATTCTAAAAATTTTCGGAGAAAATGCTATTTTTAAGTTTCGAAAAAAAACATGCAAATGCCTAAAAAGAACAAGTCGTCCCCTCCCAATTATAAATGAAATTTCAAAAAGTCTAACAAATTCTGCAGAGTCCCAAGCCGGTGCGAAAACGTTGATGCTTAGACAGTTGGCCTCGTCCTGTCCAATCGGTGTTATGTACGTGTCCCAAAACATGTCCTTAAATAAAGACATTTGAAAAAAATTCCATTGTTTTTGCTATACGATGTCTTATATCACCTAACCACAACCACCATTGAAAGAAATTGATTAAAAAAGGGTATCAGATTCGGGGTTCGCGACATTGAAACCCCGAGTAGATTTTAAAAAATTCCTTTTTCGTTAATTCAAAAATTCGATTTTGAACAAAAAAAAATCACCGGTTGAACAGCTCGTGGCCCAAAACGGGTGCAGTCAAGCGGCTCTTTCCATGCTTCGACCGGAAAAGGCTTCTAAAAAACTTTGTTTTTTTCTTCAAAAATTAAACCAAAACTTTGAATCGGTCGTTGTAAGTGCCGGCACGGGCGTATGGAATGCCCAAAAATGCGTTTACATGGCGCCCGTCTTGCTGCAAAATGAATGTTTTGCCGCGGACTGGCCCGTTTTTTGTGTGCGCAATTGCCCCATGAAGGCAGGGACGACCCTTAAGGGCGAATGGATTTTTGGCAGTTTCGGATTTGCAGAATTTGAACATGATCTGCCAGGATTTTGAAAGAAAATTTCGGTGTTGAACAATTTAAAACTGAAATGTCATCAAAGGTTTCAAATGCTTAACTAATAATATGCAAAAAATTAAAGATTTTTCCAAAAGACAAGGCCTCGCGCACCTTAACCCAGTCGTGGCCAAGCAGTGCAAACAGTTGGCTGAACCCGTGCTCTGTGTACGTCCAAATCGAGTGCCAAATTGAGAAAGACGATGGGTCAATAGACGAAATACTTTTGGTTGCCGCAATGTCAATCATTTTTTGTTGTGAATTTTTCAACTTTTTAGGGCTAATGAGGGTTCGCGTGGTTCCGACTTTTGTGAATGGTGTTGTTGATGCAAGCGCCTTGTTGTCAATATATTTCGGCTAATAATTAGAGTTTTGGAGAGCCAACACCCGACCATTAATCCTTTTGGTTGTTTCGGTCGTGGTCATCGGCGTCCTTGAAAAGTAGCAATTAACACGAGAAAACCTGTTTTTGTGCAAATTTGTAAGCGATTTGCGTGTTTTAAATTGTTTAACAAATGATTCAAATCACAGCCCAAACATTCTTCGTAATTTATAAACCCCTCCGCCTTAAAATTAAATGCGCAAAAGTGCGGTTCTGAAATTACCGGCGGCGTAAAGTAACCTCCTTTCAAAATATGATCGAAAAAACTGTTCACCCTACGGGAATAAAGTTTTCTTTGACCACAACGGCTCTTCACACCGTATCTTTTTGGCTATTTGACCAAATCAAATGATCTTGGTGTCATTCGGAAACGCCATGTCTGCAGATGCATAACACTAGGTGATTTGGCATAAACAAAGGAATTTATGATTCGGCGCGCGCCATATTGGCAGGAAAAATTGAGAAAACGGTTTTCCATTAGGGATGCCCGTGGGGCCTTTTTGATACCGTGCCGCCAGATCAAGGACGTTCCACCAGCTTCAAAACTCGAGCTCTTGAGTTTTAAACAAAAAATCACCAATTTGACAGAATTTTTTCGGTCGTCGCTGCAAATTTAATTTCAGTCGACCCTTCAGCGTGAAAACTGTTCCGCCGGGTACGGCGCTTTGTTTAGACAAATAAATGATTATGTTTGTAATCAAAAATCGATTAAAAAAAAGATCAAATTCGTCTTCATCTTTCCTTTCTTAAAGAACATTAGACCAATTCATTCGCTCTTGCTTGGTTCGTCGACGGGCGACAACGGACTAAAAAAATATGCATAAAATGAAAAATGGCGCGCAATTTTAGGCCCAATTCTTTTGACAAAATTATCCAAGTCTTAACCCGTACATAAAAAGACACTTCTTCATTTTATGGATTTCTTAGCATTTTTTTGGCAATTCGGCATCCACCATTTCCCGAACGAATCTCGGCACCGCCTTTATACACATCTAGATGTGTATAAGAGACAGCCTCCCCCCACCCGAAAACATTTTTATGGTTACGGGCCGGTGGCGCCATGGCACTGATCGTATTTTTCTCATTCTCACCCGATGTCGCGGTCACCAAACTCAAAATGCAGCAAATTCGGCCAATTTTTCTCCATTGCTTCGCGCGTCAACACCGCCCATTGCTGCTCATCGCGGCCAATTGGGCCCCTCTCCAAAATCCACGCATCGCCCCGGGCGCGATGAAGTGTCAAGCACTCGCGGGTAACCCGATTTTCCACCACAAATGGCTCCATATGCTCAAGATAGGCATCAACACGGACGACATAACTGACCGAAGAAGACGCATTGACAAATGCCTAAAATGGCAAAAAAAAATGGGGACATTTATGGCAAAACGCAGCTCATTAATAAAAAAAATGCCATTTCTAGGGCGAAACGGTCAATTTTTGCACATAATGCATTTCCGGAAATTTTTTTAAAATTATTTAGTCTTCGACAAATTTGACTCATTTCTGTAAAGAATGTTTTTTTTCCATGGAAGTTAGGTCCAAAAATGGATATACCGTATTAGCCCCATGCTCTAATAGAGCCACCCTTTTTGATTTTCAAGTAAAAAGGGTCAAAATTGTCCAAAAATTGGTGCAAAAATTGCAAATTTGTTAACTTTTTCTAAAAAAAATAGGTTTTAACAATAGAGCCCCATGGGGCTCTATTACAGGAAATTGGTATAAATGAAGACAACGAGCAACCACCTCCTTGAGCTCCTTGAACGGTTTGGTGACGACGCCAGGCATGCGCCAAGCGTTAGATTTCAACACCTTTGGACGGCCATCCCCCCGGGGGGTGTGCAACCATTTGGACAACGCTTTGCCGTTGGTTGTGCCAATACTGTCGTCGGCCGCACCGCCAGTGGGAAACAAATGGTCGGAATCGATTGACCGGAGGTTGGCACACTCGCGCAGAACGGCGGGCGACAAATGACGTCGAAGTTGAAAAAAATTGTCGCTATTGACCATCATATGGCTTTCGCCATCGAGCATCATTCGGCTAATGTTTGGCTTTAGCATAGGCCAAATTTGATGGGTGAAAATGTGCCAGCTTTTTTTTGAATAGAAGTAGGAATAAATATTCGGCAGCAAAGTGATGTTGGCGCCGACATTGCGCAGAATTTGGTCCAGAAATTCGATCACCGACTGATCAACATAACTGAAAATTTTGGTGCTGTTGTAAATGAATATGAATTTGCCAATAATATTTGAGCAATGTAAAAAATTGGGTTCCTCCCCTTTTCAAAAAGGAGACTTTTCAGCAGACAGAATTGGTTTTTTTCATAATCCAAAAATTTTAAGAGAACTAGACCATACTCAGGGACAGGCACGTAGCCAGGATTTTTTTTCGGGGGGGGGCAACAAGTCGATTCTAGGGGTGTGTTTTTTCCGTTTTTATTGCATTTTTGTTAAGAAATTTTTCTCGATTTGTGGGGATGCATTTTCCGTTTTACTTCACTTTTTGGGCGGCTTGGCGGTGCCGATAGGCGCCGCCGGAGAAAATTTTTGGGAATTTATTAAGAAAATTGGTCAAAAATTAGTAAATGTGCAAAACAAAAGGGTCCCCCCTATTGTTTTTTTTCTTAAATTTCATTTCGGGGGGGGGGCATGCCCCCCCCCCTGGCTACGTGCCTGCTCACGGAAATGTTTTCTAAAATTGTCCCGGCGGTGACCAACGGCTTTTTTTCTCTTAAAAAACTTTTAAAAATGCCAAAATACGCGCTAGCTTAGCCTATAAAATATTTGTGGCGGACTTAAAAATGCCGTTGCCGCTTGGGGGGACAAATAAAATCATTTTTAAATCCCCAAAAAAACACACACCGGACAATAATTTCGTTGAATCCGATCAAACCGTCGGGCAACGGCTGTTGCGGCATTGGCAACCATTGCAAGCGACCATTTTTGACCCGTTTGACAATTTGCACAATTTCGTCCACCTTTCGCTTTCGAATTTCCAACTTTCCAAGTGCCCATTTGCGCGTCTTGAAGTGCTTGTCCACAAGGCAATCAAATCGATTAGAAAGCAATGCCAACTTGAGCCCGAGTTGGCCGGGCACAATGAACGCAAAAATGTCAAGCCAAATGTCGGCACAAACGAAGATGCTTGGCAAATGAATGCTATTTATGCGGGTAATTCGCGCACTTCGCCGTTCTCCTGTCGGAGTGATCACGGATCCTAACGGTGCCAGTGATTTGCGATAAGCAGAAATGGGCCGGCACATTTTCTTCCTTTTCTTTGCGGGCGTTGCCATTGGCGCCAATCAGTTCCTTTTGGGTCCCAAAAGCCTAAAACAGAGGGAAAAATTGAAGAATATCAAAAACTTTTGTTTTTCCTAATATTATATACCAATCAACTCCCCTCGTCGAGACAAATCGAATGGTATCAAAATTTTTATTAGGAAACCACTATGAACCGGTTTTCGAACCGGTTCAAATTTTGAAAAACCATAGGGGGGCCCTTTTAGTCAGCATTTTTGGAAATTTTTTTCTTCTGAAAATGCTCTGAAAATATGTTATTTGATGCCCTGATTACGAATTCATCAGTAAAAAATCAAAATTGAGAATTTAAAAGGGTTTTTGAACCGGTTTAAAAATTTAAGGAAAAAACGACTTTTAATTAAACCAAAGCCCGCCCATAGGGGGAAAAGTTAGACAGTAAGTTGGAAAATAGCAGCCAAAGTACCGCACACTCGACTACGGCGGCCAGTAGGTGGGGCGAGACTCCGGGCTCCGGAAGAAGTCCGCGCGTGACCCGGCTGGGGGTCTCGCGCGCGCCCGCTCCGCGGGTCCCCGCGCGCTCGCCCCCCAGTGGCGCTCGTCAGACTTCTTCCTCCGCCCTTCGTCTCGCCCCACTACTTGCTCCGTCATCGCATGCTCGCTGTTGGCGGGCCGTTACACGGCCTTTCATTTTATTTTATCCGGCTTTTGTTACTTAAAAGTCGGTTTTTCCTTAATTTTCAAATTTTTAAACCGGTTCAAAAACCATTTTTAAATTCTCAATTTTGATTTTTTATTGACGAATTCGTAATCAGGGCATCAAATAACATATTTCAGACCATTTTCAGAAGAAAAAAAATTTCCAAAAATGCTGACCAAAAGGGTCCCCCCTATGGTTTTTCAAAATTTGAACCGGTTCGAAAATCGGTTCAAAGTGATTTCCTAATAAAAATTTTGATACCATTCGATTTGTCTCGACGAGGGGAGTTGATTGATATATAATATTAGGAAAAACAAAAGTTTTTGATATTCTTCAATTTTACCAAACAGAGTTGCTGCAAAATAAGAAAAAAGCTAAATAAAAAGTCCCGAATTTTGAGAGGGCGCTTTGATAAAATGGCCTTTTCCTATAGAAAATTTGAAGCACACAATGCCAAAACATAAATGTTTCCATAAAATATTTAAACTTCCAGCCAAATGCTCATTTTCAAGGACAATCGTGAAAATAAGGACATTTCAAATTCTTAAGATCGGGGGTCCATTTTCAATGACTGTCCTTGCCATTCTTAGGTGCTTAAACCGATAAGAACAATCAAAAAAATTTTTTGTCGCTCCGCCTTTAAACAGGTTTTTGAACGGTTTAAAAATTGCCAAAAATGGATATTTTTGATTTGTTGAAATTGGCTGACAGGAAGACACAAACTTCGGATTGCATTTTTTAAAAATTTGGAAAAGTCAATTTTAGAGGGGGAGGGGGCATTTTTCGGTTTTATTGCATTTTTCTTAAGGAATTTTTCAAAAAAGGCCGAATTGTTTTTAAGAAGTTTTTAGTTCCTAAAAAATAAAGAACTAAGAAATAGTTCCTATAAAATCGCTTAAAAACACTTTTGGTGAGCTATTTCAGAGCAGGGAGCGTTCAGGAAAAAAATAGTTCAAGAACTAAAAATCCCAGCCCTAATTATGCCATTTTAAGCACCGCCCAATAGAAGGCAGCGCAGTTTATTTATCATATTGTAATTAGTTCGTTATTCATCAACTATCTCAGAAATGTTTTCATCTGCTTGATAGAGCGAGAATAAAAGATAAAAGGCCACAAAATTTCTCGTTAATTAAATAAACCAAAAAATTACATACCATAAAATATCCAATAAAAAGGGCAATTGCCGCCATTCGCGACAAAATTTTTTGAATTGCCAACTAGAAATTATAATAGGTAAATTTATCTGTTTAACCACCTGCTAAAGTGCCAATCTAAAAGTTTTATTTATCATAAAAAAATTTCATATGTTTGAGTAACAATATATAGTATGGGAATACAAATTCAAATAAAAGTTAATTTCTAAAGTTAACAATTAATTAATATTATTTAAATAATAGAAAATTCATTCCAAAATATGGATTAAAAATTGATTTTCAAAAAAATTAACTATCTGAAAGACTGGCTTTTTAAATTTATGCGTTGAAAATTAATTATATAATGTCAACAAATTTAACAATTAATGAGGTCAGTTTATTAATGATTTATTAGTGTTGCACGGGACCGGGACTTTTGGGACTTACCGGGACCGGGACCAAGATTTTCACCGGGACTTTTCAAGGGAGAAATTTTCCTTTTATCGAAACACTAAAAAATTTTAATTTACCGGCAACACATATTGTTTATCTTCTTGATTTTCGACTAATTTATTTGAAAAATTTTTGTATAAAATGGTTTTTTTGCGCGCATTTTAATTAAAAAATATGAAAATTTATTTAAAGCGTAACTCAATGATGTCATCTTTAGTGGTGTAAATTTAGTCCCGGTTGATCCCAGTCCCAGCGGGACCAAAAAACCGAGACCGGGACTTATCTCCCGGACTGGGACCTGAAAAAACCGGGAAATCCCGACTCGGTACCGGTCCCATGCAACCCAAACGTATTTTTTTATTTATTATATTTAATTTATTTAAGGTCTATTTCGAATTAGCAAATGCTCGTCCCCACTGGACTTTGATTATATTTGCTTCAATTTATTCAATTTTAGCAATTGTTGGCATTTTTTTGAATTTGTCAGTTGTTTACGTTACAATTCGGGCAAAGTTTGTTGACATTTAATTAAAGAATGGTTAATTACTAAATAATTAAATCGAACGGATCCCATTGTTTTACAAAATTTGTAGTTTTTGGTCCGATTTTTCTTAACAAATTCCATCAAAAACACAAAAATTTGACCACTAAATTTTTTGGAGAAAATTTTCTTCTGGAAAAATTCTTTAAGAAAAATGTAATAAACCCCAAAAATGAACCCCTAAAGATTGACTTTTTTAAATGATCAAAAAACGTCTCCTAAAGATTTTCTTTTTTCGAATTACCCCCCCCCCTCCCCCGAAAAAAATCCTGTAGAGAGGGCGGGATTATTAGAGGGGGTGGGGTTACAAGAGTGGTTACGGTATTTTAGGCATTTGAACACTTCCGCCAACAAATTGTTGGCCATTTATTCGTTTTTCGAAATTGTCCACCAATCTGGCCATTTCTTATTCGCATATTCTGTGATTTCTGGCCAATATTTAATGCCCTACAAAATCGTCATTCGAATTCTTACGCCTTCGAATTTTGCAGTTTCTTGCACAATTTTTTTACTCTTTTTTACAAGCATTGACCGACTCATTTCTGTGATTTTTCCGCTAAGGTAAATTATAATTTTAAATATTTTTATTTTGATTTTTTTAGACAATCAGAAAATGTCCTTTTTTATGTTATGACATTACCTTTCATTGGGTTATGCAATGTTTTATATTTGTATTCTCAAAGTTGCGATTCGGCAGACAAAACGCTCGTTGCTGGCACAATGAGTGACATTGGAATGGCTTCTGTATTATTTTACTGTTACTTTGGGTTATGGTAACAGCTCCAAACATTATTTGGGTCATTGAGTAATTGCTAATCACTAAAACACCCAATTTACCATATAAATATTCTAATTTAAGCACAAATAGCATTTAATCTATATATAAATTTGGAAGCTTACCATAACCCAGCATTTTTATTTGTGTAAACTTACAGTAAATAATAGATTTAAATTAATTTAATTCGAATTTTTTTAAACAATTTACATTAAGTATCAATGCATCAATTCGTCGGAGTTTATTTGGCCAACAATAATAAATGTAATGTTGCTGACAACAATTGTTTTCTATGCGGTCGTTGCAATTGTTATTTACTTCAAAAAATGTATTTTTAAATTTAAAAAGATATTTTAACATATATTTGTTTTCTATTTTAAAGCACCGCCCAACTCCAACTCACATCAATTCAACATTCGCATATTTAAAACATTGTTCGCCATCGTTTCCGTGAATATTGGCGGATATTTTCTGAATTTCTCTCACATAATCATTATTCCGATGTTTGGGAATGAGTCAATATGGGAATTGAATCAAATCTTTGGCATTCTGTTGAACATCAGTGCCGCCTCCAATGCGCCAATTCTTTATTTTACAAGGTAAAAATAAGCAAATATCGAATTTAAAAAAATATTCATTTTTTAGNATGTAATGTTGCTGACAACAATTGTTTTCTATGCGGTCGTTGCAATTGTTATTTACTTCAAAAAATGTATTTTTAAATTTAAAAAGATATTTTAATATATATTTTTTTCTATTTTAAAGCACCGCCCAACTCCAACTCGCACCAATTCAACATTCGCATATTTAAAACATTGTTCGCCATCGTTTCCGTGAATATTGGCGGATATTTTCTGAATTTCGCTCACATAATCATTATTCCGATGTTTGGAAATGACCTAATGTCAATATGGAAATTGAATCAAATCTTTGGCATTCTGCTGAACATCAGTGCCGCCTCCAATGCGCCAATTCTTTATTTTACAAGGTAAAAATAAAAAGTAAATATCGAATTTAAAAAATATTAATTTTTAGCAAAGAATATCGGAAGGCTTTTAACAAAGAATGGCAAACGATCCTCAAATTGTTCAACAGAAATGCTGTACAGCCTCATTCGGGAAGTTAAGGAAATGCCAACCCCTCCCCCTGCTGGACAAAGCTTTTACTTAACAGTTCATGCTTAATTAGATAAAGTTCTTCATTGCATTATGCATTATTCTGTCAATTTACTTTTTTCATTTATTGGAAAGCTTTTATTTTTTTCAAAACATCATTTTGCGTTGTGTATGAATCGTACCCATTGAATCGGCTCCCGGATAATGCGTTATTGGAAAAGGTTCTAACTGCCCCAACTTGTCGCCCGTTCATCATGGCCCATTTCATAACTTTTCAAAAAATGGTTGAATTTTTGATTAAGAGAAAACTATCCGATTCGTCTTTTCTCAAAGATTGCCAACTTGCGCACTGGTATTTGAAGACAAAGGGTTTCGGATAGTCCCAAGCTTATTCAATTAAACAGTCGGGGGGACCTGAAGCTCCACTAGAATTCAAACACCCCATCACTCACCACTACACCACAACCAAACATCAAATTACATTCTTAAGGGTGTAAAATCCGAAATTTGACTCAAATTTTGAAATCCGAAACGGCAAAAAAACCCGAAATCCAAAATTTTGCCCAACCCTGGTGCTTACCGATAGGCGCTGCCGAGAAAATTTTTTGAAATTCAAAATGCATTCATAAAAATAAACAAAAAATTTACTTTTATTCTGTGGCAAAAATTATGAAGTTCAACTGTTTTATAGAAAAGCGGGGCTTTGAATGATCTCGCCAAAAAATCGAAAAGAAAACGAAAACGAAAATATAAATAAATAAAAAATCTATTGTACATAAATTGCGCGGTACCAGCTTCACAATTGATTTGCCCGAGGCGGAAGACCAATTTGGCCTTGCGCCGAGATTATAATAGCGCATGTAAACATTATATAATTAATATGCTAAAATATTCGTCGATATTTTTATTCAAATTAATAGTACGCTTTTAAGTAGATACATTTTAAGCTTCTTCCAAATTTTCTTCAGACGCTTTTTTGGCCATGACATTTTCGGCCATCTCAGCCCCATCCGATTGAAGCAATCTTTTGCCACATTTGCTGATTGAGCGGAAAAAGGCGTAGCCAAAGGCGATTATCAAAATGCTTGGAATGACCTGAACGTTTGGAATTTTAATTCTGGGATATGGTGGTGATCCAATGCTGGTATTTAATTAATATGGATAATTTAAGAATTAAATTAAAAACTGACCATTATTGATTGATTTTAGCTTTTAAATTAAGCACACAAAATTCTGACCAATTGCAATGACGGTTTGGTGAAAAGGAAGCCAACATAAGCAACAATTTCAAGAATGTACACCAGAGAGGCGAGTGTCTAGAATTAAATTCAAATGTCAAATTTTTTAAACCAAAAAATAAAAAAACAAAAAAAGATTTGTTGGATCAAAATTTGATTTACCTGACGATGGAAATGTGAGCCCAAAAAGCTTCCGATTGGAGCACAAATGCTTGTAATTGGAACAGTGACCTTGAAATTTTTATTGGAGATTTCTTTTTGTGAAATTAAAAAATCAAAATGAACTTTTAATGGCATTTTCTCTTGCAGAGTTTTAGTACTAAAGAGAGTAAATTTGAAGAAATATTAAAATGAAAAAATAATAATTACCGGTAATTCCGAATTGGTTTAGGAATTTCGCCTGACCCGGTAATTTTTACTCAATTTTAATTTAAAAGGCCAACTTTGATGTAATTGTAAGCCAACTCATTGATCGCCTCGTCCATTATCACCGCTCGCCAATAATAACAAAATTGAGAATTTAATGCTATAAATTATTTAAATAATTTATGTATATATATGTAAGTGTATTTTATTCTAATAATTCTAATTAAAACTGAATTAAATGAATTAACTGATTTATTTTACCCATCAAAACGACAGTTGTTGGCGTAGCTGTCTTCTCACTGACATTAAATAACAGAGTCAAAATTGAAAATAAACAAATGTCAACACCTGAAACAATACAATAAATAATTGAACTTTTAAATATAAATTAAACAAAAAAAATTTTTTTGAATACTCACCGCTCCCAGCGAAAGAAGTGAAAATGCCTTAAGAAAATATGAATTATTAAACAAACATAAATACATTTAATTTTATTCAATTAAAATGTTAAAACATTTTTCATTTTACCTCCAATAAAGCCGGTTAAAAACAAAATCAACGACTTCCAAACATTAAAATGTTGAATGCTTGGGAAAGTTTTGCGTTTCTTCTCACGATTTAAAATCCAAAGAGAAAGTGCAAATGAACTCCAAATTGAAACAAAAAGCATTTTTTCTGATTGAGGCGAAAACAACGGCTCCAACTGAATAAAAATAATGCTTCTTCTATTTACCTATTAACATTAAAACAAAATTAAAATAATTTTATAGCAAAAAAAAATGATAATAAATATTCATATAAATATATCATTAAGCATATTTATACCAATGCGAAACCAATTATTGCGCCAGGAATGGCACCGGCAGTTCCGAAAAATATTGCGCGCCTGAACATAAAAGAATATATAAAAATATCTTAAAAAATAAAAACTAAATGTTGAAATAATCATTAGGTAATTAAAATTGGGTGGCACCATTCTATTTGTATGCGCATAAACAAAATCACAAAAAATGACATTGACATGCCAATCTAAAACAAATAATTCGATCAAAGTATTTAATTTGAAAAAAAACTCACGGCTTGAATTATAATGGAAAAATCTCGTGCTGTGTGGGGTTTTGTGTGCAAAATAAAGGTCATAACCTGGAAAAAATGTAATAAAACTTTTTATAAAATTCGATTGTAAAAATAAATTAAAATGTTTTTGTTTTAAAAGACCGGAAATGCAACTGCTCCTCCGCCTTCGCTTGTCATTCCTGTAAATGAGTTTAAAAGGAAACAACAACAACAAAAAACTATTACCAGCTATGATTGACCCGACTATCATTGTCACGGGCATTTGCCAATCTTAATTTTTTTTATTTATACAATTAATTGTGATTATTTTGTGTTTAAGCTATTTTAGAATTATGTATTAATATATTTTTAAATTAAAAAATAGCCAATGTTTCCTTTCAGTCAAATAAATAAATTAAATTACATGTTGAATATAGACTGAAAAAATTGTATTTGACCGCGGTTGTCCACCAAATAAACTGAACAATAAAATAAATAATACTGTGTGCATAAAAAACAATTTTGTGATAATAAAATTTTTAAATTTAAAATTAAATATCAAACACAAAATGTTTTGCTTTAAAATGTTCATTTTAATAAAAATAAAAAATATCCTTTTATTATTTATTGAGCTTTTTACCTGTGCAACACAAAATGGGATCAGCACCGCAACAAAATTTTGGTGTTTGCTCAAAAATTTTTGCTCAAATGTTGCATTGGGAGAAATTGTACAATTTTTCTGCTTCTCGCCATGTCCGTGGAGCTTTTGACCTACAAAAAAACTCTTTCAGGACAGATCAAAACATCATTTGGTTGTTCACAAAATTACCGTATATACTCTTGTAATCCCCCATGAGGGATTATTTTCCAACCTACTCAGAAATGGCGACATTATTAGAGGGTGGGGATTACAAGAGTATTTACGGTAGAGAACGGACTTAGGGATCGATCGAGATTTCGATCGAGAATCTCGATAAACTCGAATCTCGAAAAATCTCGAAAAATTTAACGAGATTTTTCGAGATTTTAATATTGCAATTTGTTTTCAAAACTCAGAAATTGTTTGCCTTTTTCATGTTCGCGCCCCCATCCCTCAAAAACAATGACATTTTTTAACATCAATTTCCAGCAGTCCTCTCTGCCAAATAACTCAGAATAATAGAAATCATCAAAATTTTTCGGAAGGCGAAAACTTCTCCAAAAATCTTGTCAAGCCAAAATTTTTCGATCGAGATTTCGATCGAGAATCTCGAAAAAATCTCGTCGAGATTTACCGAGATTTCGATCGAGAATCTCGATCGGTCCGATCTCTAATTTACGGTAACCAGGGCCAATTTTTTCGAATAATAAATTTAAATCGATAGTAAGAGTTTACCCAAGAAGCTTATACCTATTTAACTTTGGGGTTTTAAAATATTTTAGCATTTTGTTACCTTCCCAAAAGTATTTTCTGAACCATTGAGCCGGGGTTCGTCGTCCAACCGATTCTAAGCTTCCCGAATTGCCATTTAACTGCCCACTTTCAACAAGCAATGATTTTTTTTCGACTGTTTTTATTAGAGGACTTCCATTAATGTGTTGGGGAGGCATAATTAATACTCTAAAATTAATAAAGAATTAAACAATAATTTAACCCCCTAAAATCCATGATTCCTTATTAAATTAAAAAAATCGAAATAAAAAAATTTTCAAAATATTTACAAATTCAAATTATTTAAAAAAATAAAAATGCAAATTTACCCAAATTAAAAAACAAAAATTCAATGAATGCGCTTACTTATTTACTTGTTTGTGACCTATTTGAGTCTGAAGATATTCGAAAAAAATAAATGTTTGTCACATAAATTGCCTAAAATTTGAATGCACGAGTAAAGTTGTTGATTTGATTTATTGGGTAAAACGCGGTCTTGAAGACGTCAATTACAATTAATTTTCTGTGGCGAAGTCCCAAAAATCGGTAGAAATTAAACTAATAAAATTATTGAATGACGTCATACTCTTTGAACTTGTTAGTCCAAAATTTAGGCATTATATAAATTTAATTAACTAAATTTTTGGCCAAAATTAAGAACAATTAATAATCGTTTTTTTAACAATTTTTATGTGAATAATAAATGTTATATTTTAAAAATGACATATTCATTTTCGGGTAAACTTAAATTTTTTCAAAAAACCATATCTTACACACGAGAATTCATTTTGCGAGCATATTAATTCCGATCAAACTTAATGTTGAATTTTGTATCTGAATATGGGGGGATCCCCAATTGGCCCTTCGTTGACACATTTGTTCTTGACTTGTGACGTTTTGCTGTCCGGGCCGGGCAAGGCGTCCAATTCCCGAAGCGGAGTATTTCACAGTTGCCAGGGGGGTTTTATGAATTGGTCAGCAAATTTTTATCGATTCGCTCCATCAAATGCTTTTGTTGAACGCGGCGAGTGTTCTCACTTTGCACGGCGTGCTGGACAGCAGCAGCCGCCTATTTCAATTTCCGTCATAACTCCGATAAGACGTCATTGATCGCCGATGCGACGCCGTACATATCACCACATAATGTGCATTGGCTGTTTCAATTAAAATTTGTGGGAAATGGACGACGTCGTACAAATTCTGTTTCAATTACTAAATTTACTTGACATAGTAAATCCGATCGTCGTAAGTACGACGACGTCATGTAAACACACAATTTTTTGTTTGTTTGTTTCAATTTCCATTTGATTGACTTTGTAAAATACGACGAAAGAAAGAAAGAAATTGTGTACGCTGTTCCACATCCATATGTAGTATATGTTTTCACATCATGTAAATTTTAAAAAGTATTACTGTAAATCCTTCTCAGTCAAATTAATTTTCGATCAAATCCTTTTTAAAGGATGTTTAAGTAAACTTTTTATCAACTATTCCCGTAAATTCCTGTAATTCCATGACATTTTATTTATTAACCTCCGATGTCGTATCGTTGAAATTAATTGAATTTAATTTTAGGATATCGTATTTAGAAACAGCTTTTCTACACGATATGATATCTTGTCGGCGATACGTCGGATATTGTAATAGGCCTCAGCAGATGTACCAAATTTGTTGAGGGTGAACACAGTGAAGATATTCAAATTTTCAAAAAATTAAAATTAAACGCTATAATTTTTTTAAATCTTCGTTACTTGGAGATGAACAGGAATTGGTTGTTGGTTGTATAATAAAGAAAGTTTATAGTCTACCCGCAGAATCCAAACGCTTTTTAGTCCATATAAATCCGACTTCTACTGATAATATTCTAATTATTTATCGACACAAAAATAAAAATTTATAATTTAGGTAATATAAAAAATTTAAAACAATTAAATAATAAACCACTGACTAAAACTTGAATCAATACCAACAAGAATAAAAATTAAACTTTTAAAAACCAGCCGCGCTGAAATTTATATACCTATGCTAAACTATCGAATTAGGAGTGCGTTATAAAAAAATAATAATTTGTATTTTTTTGCGGTACTTTGAGTTTTTTTTTTGTCTTTAGTATTGCGTTTAATGAAAAAAACCACTCTAATTAGAAAAATATTCGTATTTCAAAACAGGGAGGCTCATGAAAAAAAAAATATAAATTTAAGCACTACAACAGAAGATGACAGACCGATGACGCATGTTAATCCATAAAAAAGAATTAAAAAAATCAATATCAAACATTTTTTGTATTTTATTTATTTGCTAATACATAAATATTATTATTTCTAACAGAAAGAATGTCAACAAATTTAATTGTCAAATTTTTGACCATTTTCATAGGCTCATTATTTTTCAACAAATTTGTTGGCACAAAACAGATACAAATTGATGAAAGCAAAGCAACAAATCGAACAATTTTAAATAGTAACCAAATACAAATTCCTTCTGTAAATGGTAAAAATAAAAAAAGATTTTGATAGAAATATATGTAAATTTACAGAACTTTGTGAGGATTTTGAAAATTCATCAAAATTCAAAAGTTTGTCTTACAAATCACTGAAGGATAGAACATTGAAGAAACTTTTAATACAAAAAGACGATGAATTGGGAAAAGGCGGGTTTGGAAAGGTTTTTAAAAATTAAAATTGTTGAAAATTAAGAGTTTCAGACAGTAATTATAATTAATCAATTTAATTTAAATTTAATAAACAAATAAAAATTGAGTATATATCATTATTAGGGCGGCGATTTATATGGAAATCCATATTTTTTTTGCAAGGACCCATTTTATAATCCATATTTTTCCATATTTTGCCATTTTCCAAAAATTCCTTAACAAAAATGCAATAAAACGAAAAATACACCCCTAAGAATCGACTTTTTAAAAATTTTCAAAAAATGCACCCCTAAAAATTGACTTTTTCACGACTAAAATTCTTCACCAAAAAATGAAATTTTTAAAATTCTGCTTTTTTCAAAAATTTATTTTTACTTCAATTAGGAAAATCTTGCCCCTTTTTTGCTATATTTGAAAATTTTTATCCATATTTCGTCCATATTTTGCAATTTTGCCCATATTTGCCATATTTTACAATTTTTCATCCATATTTTATGGCCATATTTCGAGATTTTTTTCCATATAAATCGCCGCCCTAATCATTATCATTCATATAGTGAGTTGAGAGAATGTCAAAAATTTATGGTTGGTTATTAGGAGGGTCTTGAATCGACTTGGACTCGGGCTGGTTGCAAACCCTTTAAAAATGTGAAGGGTTCCAATGCAAAAATATAATTTCCAAGCAATAAATTTATCTTAAATTTTAAAATTTAAATAAATTTTTAAAGGTTTTTGTTGCTTTCGTAAAAAATGGAGAAGCGCTTGGAATTCCGGGAAATCACTGTTTAGCGGTGAAAGAAATCGAATTGGATGGTCGGGGAAATATTTCGAGCAAAGGCTTCCGTAATTCGGCAAAAGTGTTGAACAAAATTGAAAAATTGGACGACGCGAAGAAAAGGCATCTTCTAAAAATTTACGATTTGTGAGGCATATGTTTTACAAATTACTTTAATTGAATATTTATTTAAAAAGAAATTGATTTTGACTAATTTTCACACATACAATTTAAATTTAAAAAAAATTCTAAATTTTACAATTTAATAAGTATAATTTGTGTTCTTCCACTACAAATACTTTTATTTAATATTTTATTAATAAAATTAAATACAATTAAATTGTTAACAGTGGAATAATAATCGGCAGCCCAAAAAGAAGGCCAAAACGGGCACTAATAATAATGGAAAAAGGTAGCGATGGATTTGATCATCGCTTATATAACAGCGACAATTTGCCAGGAATTGAGGCGGTGATTCGACAAATTGTGGAGCCAATCAAGGAAATGCATCAGGGTTTGACATTAAACATACTTTTTACAAAATTTATTTAAGAAAATGAAAATATAATTTTTTTATACCGTATTTTCTCTATTAGAAGCTCCGGAGCTTTATTTTTGAACTTCCCCCACCTCGAGGGGGAGGCTACAATTAGAAGGTGTACACCTACCTATTTTTCTGAAAATATTTACATACTTTTAATTTTTATATTTTTTAGAACCAAAATAAATTTCTGTAATAATAAGAAAACATCATAATAGTTTTTAGGGGCGAAAAATCTCGATATAAAAAATGCCAAAATAGGTTTTCCAAAAACCGGGTTCATACGAGCGTAGAATCAAAGAATCAAATTGCATTTTTAAAATTTTTATTCAACAAGTTCACTCTAGGACTTTTTGAATCGTGGTCCCAGTATCAATGAGTGCCACAAAAAAGTAATTAATTTTTTGGCACCTTTGACAGTTGGCATGCATTTGGATGTGAAGCCGCAAAACTTTTTGTTCGTCCCAAGTGGTGGCACTGAGACGGAGGAGGAGGGGGAGGAGGAGCGGCTTAAACTCATTGATTTTGACGGAGCGGAACAATTTCCCGAAAAGGTCGGCTGGCTGTTGTGGCGCCGTCGATTGGAACGCCGTAAGCGGGCCGATTATCGAAAAATACCCAAAATGCGGCTGGCTTCACCGATGTATTCCAGTCCCGAAAGTTACCGAATGCTTCACGGGGTACGACGTAATAAATAAATTTGTTTTTTTTCTTCGATTTATCAAAAACCACCAGCAGCAGGAAGATTTTTAGTAATGTTTATTGAGCCTTTTTGCATTTATTCAAAAGCACGCTGAATCCAATTCTGACGTTAAAATTATGCTAAAGCTTCATCTAACATTAGAAACTGTCTCTTATACACATCTAGATGTGTATAAGAGACAGCACAACTAGAGTTGGACGGCGAGACCGGGATTTTTGAAAAATCCAAGGCCGGGACTAAAAGTAAAATCATTTTGACCTCTGATTTAGGCCTGTCTCTTATACACATCTAGATGTGTATAAGAGACAGGAGTTGGACGGCGAGACCGGGATTTTTGAAAAATCCAAGGCCGGGACTAAAAGTAAAATCATTTTGACCTCTGATTTGGATTCAGCAAGCCCGATTGCCTGTTGTTTTTTCTTCTTTCTAACAAAAACAAAAATTTTGTAGGAGCAAAAAATTAAAACTATCAAAATATTTTGATTTGTACTTTGTTTTAATTTTTTGAATTGGGGCTCTGATCTTTAGACCTCTTCAAAAGCAGACATTTGGTCATTGGGAATAATGATTTATGAAATTCTTTTGGTGAAAAGCGAAAGAAAGGCGCAACAGTTAAACGAAAGCACAGAGAATTTTCGGGTAAAATTAGTAAAAATGTTTTTTTAATTTTCATTTTTTTTTGTCTCTTTTAATTGTTTTTTACTTTGTAAATATATTTCATAAAATATTAAGTTAAACGTTACATTAAAACTGTTACAAACTCTGGCCATCTACAGTGGAAGATCAATCAATCTCAATGCAAAATTGTTAATACCAAAGAAATTTGTCTACAATTTGAGCTGGTTTTTTGTTGAATTTTAAGTTTTTTGTGCGTAATCCGGCGGCGCCTCAGATTAATTTGTATCTTTAATTTTTGTATATAAAATGATTCAGACCGTTAATAGCACAGCAAGTCGTGTACTTTTAATCCAAAAATTAAAAATGCGTTTGATTGCCTCTGCCGATGAATTCAG
>MEIZ01000029.1:582007-603158 GCA_001723225.1 Globodera ellingtonae | reverse complement strand
AGCCATTTTGTGGCCAAGTCCGGACCAATTACCCCAGAATTTATTCCACTGAATGAGTCCAACAATTCCTGGACCGACTTTGACAAATCTAAAAAAAGTTTTCGAACAATTCAATGTTTATGAATTATTATTTTAAATTTAATTTTCACCTTTTTGGCATTCATTTTCGGCTGCATTTTGAATTTCCAAAAATAACATTATATGAGCATTCATTCTCGGCCTCTCAAATTAACAAAATTTTGTATTTTATTTAGCAAAAAACGCTTTCGGCTACCAACAAAAAGACGGTTATTATGCGAATGAGTTGTTGCGCCGCCGGCGACGATATCGTATGGATATCGAAAGTGAAATTGAAGCGAGAAGGAAAGAAGAAGAAGCGAAAAGATTGAGAGAATCCCGCGTTTGTGGCTTTCTCATTTTGCGTCTTTTGGTTGCAATTGGCGTCGGTGTATTTTATGGTCGACTTTTCCATCACAAATGGGCAATTCCGGCACTGATGCTTTGTGCCGTCTCGTTGTTGTCCACTCTCATAGAATTATATGTTTTTTGTAGATGAGAAATGAGCGGGAAGCGCATTTTTAAATGTAGGTAACTTTTTTTGTAACCTTTTCTAGTAAATCGGCATTTTTTTAATTGTTTCAAATTTCGTTGTCTAAAATTTTATTTGTGATATTATTGAGAATAACACATCTTCGAGATTTCTAATCTATTTTGGGTTTTTAGCAATTCGGATTTGCGAAAATTTTAAGAAAAAGCAATAAAAACTGAACATGCTTATTATGTGATTCATCTTGTTTTGTATTTGTTTTTGTGAACAAATGCCCTATTAAAATGGTACTTTCGGCACTCTTGTTATACATGGTCGGGTGCCAGTTTAGGGCCGGCCGTTTTGGCGCCGATAATAATCATTAGGGCTACAATTTATATGGACAAAAAAATCTCGAAATATGGCCATAAAATATGGATGAAAAATTGTAAAATATGGACAAATATGGGCAAAATTGCAAAATATGAACGAAATATGGATAAAAATTTTTCAAGTTTTTCCTAATAGAAGTAATAAGAGAAATAAAAAATTTATATGTAAATTAAAGGCATTTCAGAAAAATTTTTTGAAAAAATAGCAAAAGTTTAAAAATTTTCACTTTTTGGTGGTAGAGTCGTGAAAAAGTCAATTTATAGGGGTGCATTTTTGAAAATTAAAAAAAGTCGATCCTTAGGCCTTATTTTTCGTTTTTATTGCATTTTTGTTAAGGAATTTTTGAAAAATGGCGAAATATGGAAAAAATATGGAAAATATGGATTATAAAATGGGCTCTAGAAGCTCCAACCAAAGCTAAAAACACTATTTATGGCATTTAGAAGCCGTTTCACGTTTTCAACAAAAAAAAAATGGATTTCCATATAAATCGGAGCCCTACATATGGTATTCTCAACATGTTTGACTTAGTCTAATCACTATAATCGAAATCTTTCCCGAGACCAGGGCCGGATCAAGTCTTGGATTTTAAAAATTTGCCGATTTGAATTTCAAAATTCCAATTCATATTCAATTCATTACGCAATGGAACTACATATATTGGAACCGGTTCCGAATTTTCACAGTTCCGGGAACCGGTCCGAAAGTGGCTTAAACGCCGCGCATTTCAACAGCTGAGGGCTTAATTTGAGGTGGAGGAACTGAAGCAGGCGCTGTGAGAACAGGGGCCACGCGCGCCACGTGGAGGCGTCGGGGGCGCGACGGCATGCGGGCTGGCCCCAATTGATTTCTCCCAACACTGCCCCCCCCCCAAACCACCTGCTGGGAAGAGCTCTGGAGCTGGTAAGGTAGGAGAGAAGCGTCCTCATCGGGGCTGGAGGTCACCGATCTCTGAGTCCCCTCCGTCACGCATCACGCGTAATTTTATAAAAATGCCAATGACGGCATAAGCGTAATACGTCATGACGGCACCTCAAAAACGACATAATTGGCGTAATCGGCGTAACCGTCAGCGTCATGACGCCCAGCCCTGGTCCTCATCCGCTGACGCCGCTTATGTTTTGCATTTTATTCAATTGCTTCCATTTTCAATTTGGGTAAACTTTTTTATTTATGCGCTTAATAAAATAATTTTGAATTTAAGAATTTTTGCAGCACCAATTCCATCTCAATATTTGCCAACACAGCGAAAAAGCCAATATTCTTTGTAAAATTTGCCAAACTATAATAATGTTTTAGTTATTACGTATAACTAAACAATCCAGTTAAGAAAATATAATCAATTCAACGCACATTTGCCATTTTATATTTCGCCAAAATTCAAGAAATTTTCACATTTTGTAATTCACTGAAAACTTTTTCAAAATTTTGTAGTCTTTCCAATATAATAACAAACAGAACTCTAAGTTACTGCGTTATCTACATATGTTGTTATATCATTTCATTTTCTGTTTAGAATGCTTTCACTCAAATCTGACAAATTAAAAATGCTTGAATATTTATTATTCTTCATTTTATTGACCCTGACTATGAGTGATCAAAATGCAGCCGAAAATGAATGCCAAAAAGGTGAAAATTAAATTTAAAATAATAATTCATAAACATTGAATTGTTCGAAAACTTTTTTTAGATTTGTCAAAGTCGGTCCAGGAATTGTTGGACTCATTCAGTGGAATAAATTCTGGGGTAATTGGTCCGGACTTGGCCACAAAATGGCTCCAAAAACATGGTGTTGGCGTTCTGTGTTGCCTTAAAATTGAAGCCAAATTTAAAATGGACGAAAATTTCAAAAAATTGCATAACAATTTTTGTCAGCAATTGGCAAATGGAAAAAGTGTGGATGAAACGGCATTTCTAAATATTGAAAAGACGGCGACAAATTTAATGGATAACACCGATTTTAAGCAAATCATTTCTCAAAACATCCCAAAAATATTCAAAAATCCAATTCTCGATGACAAAAACCAAAAGAAAGTGGCAAAACTTATGGAACATTTCATTATGGGGATCGACAAGTTTATGGCATTCCTTAAAGGCAACTATTAATTTAATTTTTTAAATATAAAATAATTTTAAAGCATTTTTTTCCTGCCAAACATTCAGACTAATTTCCAAAAATAACATTATATGAGCATTCATTCTCGGCCTCTCAAATTAACAAAATTTTGTATTTTATTTAGCAAAAAACGCTTTCGGCTACCAGCACAAAGACGGGAGTTATGGGAATGGTTTGTTGCGCCGCCGGCGACGATATAATGAAGTTCGGGAGCGAAGATTGAAAAAAAATGGATGTGCTTTTTTGATTATGGGTGTTTTGGCTTCAATTGCCTGCGGAGCTTTTTATGGCCCATTTTGGCATCAGAAATGGGCAATTCCGGCACTGATCCTTTGTGTCGTCTATCTTTTGTCCAGTCTCATTGAATTATTTATTTTTTGTAGATGAGAAATGAGCGGGAAGCGGATTTTTGGTCGAAACCTTTTTTAGCACCTATTTTTGGCCTTTTTTTTGGAAAATTTGTGAAAAATGCGATAAAATAAATTCCCTCTAAATACATTCCTAAAAAAGCAATTTCAAAATTTTAATCGTTTCGAAATTTCTGTCGCTTTATGCAATTGTTTTGAGTTTTCAAATCTTTATTGCGACCGTAAAATCAGACAAATGCTACATTTTGTTACATTCATGTTTATTTATTTGTACGATAAACATTTCAGCATGAAAATAAACTTTGGGAAAAAATATTTGTCAATGTCCACCGACGGCTGATTCATCTCTATTAGCATTTCTGATCATTTTCCTCCAACTGATCGTTATCCTTTTTATTTTTTAGCCCACAATTTTGTTGATTGCTTTATTTGTGGCATGCCATGCCACAGCACTGACAGCTCCGGAAGCCGCGATTCTTGCATAATCACCTAGTCCACGCTTCACACGGTCGCTTCGAAAAACAAAATTATTTTACTAATTAAATTGTTGCTTAGACTTTGTTGGAACATAAAAATAATTTGTCGTAATTTTGTCCAATTTACATTAAAAAATTAAGTGGGGATGTCCCCGACAGTGCCGTCGGGAAATTGAAAGATTAACATTAATTTGTTATGAAAATTCGACCAAAAGCCATAAACAGCGAATGCGGGTATAAGGATACGGGAACCGGATTCTAGAATTGAGACTCAGCCGGACTAGAACCAGCCCTCCAGCCCGACCCGGACTACCCGGATGCGGATATTTCGTCTAATTTAAATAAATAAAACTTTTATTCTAATTTGTTTTTAAATGTATAAATTTACCGCTTTAAAATTGGTAGTCCATTTATAGAAGAAAATTGCGATTGAACGACCAAACAGAAGAGCATAAAAATTGCAATGTAATGATGATAATGATGATTCATGTCAGAATTCAAACAAAATATTATATAAATTTTTATGAATTATTAGTTTTGTTATTTATTATTACCAAACTGTCGTTTATTGCCGGCAGATTGAGTAAACAGTAAAAAACAAATCAAATAACCGGTAGCTGTTGATCATTAAATAAACATCGATCGCATAAACAAAACTCTTTACGCAATTGAATTGGATTGATTGTCTTAAGAATTTTTTTACAATAAAAGCGTACAATTTCATAATATAAATAACAAACAATTATGAGATAAAAATTAAAGTCAAGGTTGTCGATTTCTAAATTTAATAAAATTATTGTATCGTTCTCGTTTAATTTCCAAAAATATTTAAATACTTTCAGGTTAAAAATGATTCTTAGTACGGTCAGAATTGATCGATGGCTTTACTATTAAAAAAAATCTTTTAAAATTTAAATAATTTCCAAAAACCGCTTTGTGTAATGAGCTTTAAATATGCATTTTAGGGAATGATTAAGCGCAAGCACACAATCTTTTCGCTTTTCCTCAAGACATAATATGACAAAATTTTATTTCCTTAAAAAAGAAATGGAAGCTTAAAGTAGAAAATATCGTAAGTACAACAACAATTCGCGTGAATGCCGCGAGTTTTCTTAATCTATTTAGAAAAGCTTAAAAATATAAATTAGGTAAGCAAATTAGTGCTCTCGACCCCGACATTTGGTTGGGGATTTTTGCTCTCGAGCTCCGACATTCCCGCTCCAAAAGGTCGGAGGCCTTAAGTAACTCCAATCTACCCGGTAAACATAAATGCGTTATTTCTATTGTTGCTTTGTTTCCATTTCGTCAAGCTGTACCGCACATTTAAATTCAAAAAGAAAAGAGTTTTTTTTAAGCCTAAATTGAAAAAGAAAGCATTTTTAAATTTTAATATATTAAATTGATCATTTCTTCATTCAATGTCTACTACTCCGACGGTCGGCGGTGGCATCATCCGACTAGACGACGAGTTTCCGGCTTTTTGACCTAGACGTTTTTTGCATGTTGAAATAGCAGCCGATGCACTATTTTTCTATTTTTATGTACTTAACCGATTTTGGAAAAAAATTGAATTACAGAAATTTATAGTGGAAGAAGAATTGCGGAGAGTTTAGCAACAAACAATCGATGAGGGGGTTAATAAATGATTTGGGGTCTCAATTAGAGTGCGGCAAAACCGGATTTGCGGATCCCGCTGCGGGATTGCAATTCAAAATCTCGTGCGGGATCGGATTTGCGGGATTAATCCCGCAATCCCGCAAATCCCGCATTTTAAATTTGCGGGATCCCGAGCGGGATTGCGGGATTTTTTAATTTTACCAAAATAATCAAAACACCTTTCAAACTGGACCGAATTGTTCAATTTGTATCATTTGAAGCTCTTATTTATCCAAGACTACTTGTAACTAGGGCCGGGACCGGGATTTTTGGGAAAAACCGGGATTGGGATTAACCGTGATTGACAATTGGGGATTTTTTTCTAATGGTCAAGGATAAACAAAATTTTTTTATATGGGTCTCCGGGGGGTTTAACCCCGTATTAAAAATATCTTCCTCATTGCCTTCAACTTTGATTACCTCAGCATCAAATTTTTTTGAGAATTTTGGCTTCACTTCTGCTGCTGGGGTGAGGAAAGGGTCGGCGGTGCCGATAGGCGCCGCCGGGGAAATTTTTAGGATTTTTGACTCAATTTGTTAAGAGAATCACCACTACACCAGACGATCTTTGCATTTTTTTTCAAAAATTCCATTCTTATGGTGCTCCACTTGTGTAATTTGTGAGCATCGAGTCTTTTAATTTGAAAGATTTGGCAAAACGTCAATGCTAATTTTGAATAAACTAAGATTACTCACTAACAAAATTTCCAATTGCGGGATCCGCATACCAAATTGCGGATCCCGCTGCGGGATTATATTTCGGAAGGGCGTGCGGGATCGGATTTGCGGGGGATTAATCCCGAAAATCGCAAAAAATGCGGGATTGCGGCGCGGGATCTAGCAAAATCCCGCGCGGGATCAATCCCGCGCCGCACTCTAGTCTCAATGAGGTTGTACGGAATTTCTTTTGAACAATTTGATGATTCTTTGCCATTCTTTGTCAAAAGCCTTTCGATATTCTTTGCTTAAAAATGAATATTTTTAAAATTCGATATTTACTTTTTATTTTACCTTGTAAAGTAAAGAATTGGCGCATTGGAGGCGGCACTGATGTTCAACAGAATGCCAAAGATTTGATTCAATTTCCATATTGACATTAGGTCTAACATTGGAATTATAATAATGATTATGTCAAAGAAATTCAGTAAATATCCGCCAATATTCACAGAAACGATGCAGAACAATGAGCGAAATATGCGAATGTTGAATTGATGTGAGTTGGAGTTGGGCGGTGCTTTAAAATAGAAGACAAATATTTAAAATATATATTTATTTATTTAATTAAAAATACATTTTCTGAGGTAAATAGCAATTGCAACGACCGCATAGAGAACAATTGTTGACAGCAAAATTCCACTTATTATTGTTGGCCAAATAAACTCCGGCGAATTGGCGCATTGATACTTCAAATAATTGTTATAGAAAACTTATTGGAAGAGGAGAAGCTCAAAAATGGCATTTTCACGCACTTTTTAGTGCCAATAAATGCATATTTTGGGAGTTTTCGTTAATAAAAGCATGTTTCGGCATTGTAAAATAAAAAAATATTTTTGTATTTTTGGCCTAAAAAATCGAAAAAATGCACGATAGTTTCTAGTTGTTGAAAAATACATCTTAAAAGATAAGATTTTTGGTCATTTTCAAAAAAAAAGTAACGAAAATTGAACTTTCAGATCGCTTCCCGTCCGAATCCCACTCCATCCAAAACTTCCCGAATCCCCTGCACGTCTTAGGCTAGACCTAAGCTTGGCCTAAGCTAAGCTTAGGCTTAAGCCTAAGCCTAACAAACCCCAAGCCAGGGTGGCCTAGGCCTGAGCTAGGATCCCTACATAGTAGTAAAAAGAAATAAAATGTTAAAAATCTACAAGTATTAGAGTAAAATAATACAATAGTCGTTGCCATGTCATTCAGTGTGCCAGTAATGAGTGTTTTGTCTGCCGAATCGCAACTTTGAGAATACAAATATAAAACATTGAATAACCCGATGAAGGGCAATGTCATAACATAAAAAAGGACATTTTCTGATTGTCTAAAAATAAATAAAATAAATTTAAATACATTTTTAATTTTACCTTAGCGGAAAAATCACATAAATTAGTCGGTCAATGCTTGTGAAAAAAAGTAAAAAAATTGTGCAAGAAACTGCAAAATTCGAAGGCGTAAGAATTCGAATGACGGTTTTGTAGGGCATTAATATTGGCCAGAAATCACAGAATATGTGAATAAAAAATGGCCAGATTGGTGGACAATTTCAAAAAAGGAATAAATGGCCAACAATTTGTTGGCGGAATTGTTCATTGATCTGAAAATATTTCTTTTTAATGCTTACACTTTAATTAATTAATTTTGTTTAATTTTAAAATAACTTTGTACGAATTGTAACGTAGACAACAGAGAAATTCCAAAAAATGCCAACAATTGCCAAAATTGTATAAATTGAAGCAAAAGTAATCAAAGTCCAGCGGGGACGAGCATTTGCTAATGCGAGATAGACCTTAAATATAAGAATAATATAATAAAGAATTTAAATAAATAAACCGACCTCACTAAATGTTGAATTTGATGACATTGTATTATTCATTTTCAATGCATTCACAGATAATTAATTTGAAATCAATTTCATAATTTGGAATGAATTTTCTCTACAATTATAATTAAAGATTTAATTGTTAGCTCAGAAATTCAAGTTGTCTATACTATAAATTTGCTCAAACATATGAATATTGATAGATAAACGTCAACATTGACACTTTAGCAATTAATTTCCAATTGGCAATTCATTAAAATATTGGTTGTTGAATGGCGACAATTCCCCAATTTTATGGTAATTTAATTTTGTTTTATTTAATTAAAGAGCAATTTTCTTTCTAACAAGCAAATGAAACCACTTCTGAGAAGTTGATGAATAATGAAATGAACTTTTATAAATATTCGACAATACTGTCAGAAGGTTCCTTTTAGGTATACTGTATTATTGTATACCCAAATGGACCAGACAAAATAAATTCCAGTCAGGGGTGTCGGTTTCTAAATTTAATAAAATTAATGTATCCTTTTCGTTTAATTTCTAAAAATATTTAAATACTTTTAGATTAAAAATGATTCTTATTAATAGAAAAAGAAGCTGTCTTGCTTAATGATCAAATTTTTACAGCATTTTGTTACAACAATATCTAACACGAGGAAAAGCACAAAACAAAAAAGTAAATATTTGAAACAAAAAAACGGGCTTAAATATTTGAAATGTTTGTTACGCCGATCAGAATCGCAAGCACAATAAGAGCAGCCATTTTGTACGGCCAGAATGGATTGATTGATTGGGATTACTGTAAAATGTTTTAAAATCTTTAAATAAAATTCGCTTTGTGCAATGAGCCTTAAATATGCATTTTAAGGAATGATTAAACGCAATCTTTTCGCTTCTCCTCAAAGAAACAAATGATGACAAACGATTTCAGTCAAAGAAATGGAAGCTCAAAGCATATCCGATTTGATGAATAACGAACACTTGAAAAGAATGACTAGATGTGTAGAAAAATTTCACTCATATGGCCCAAAAAATTCTCAGAATTCATCAAAAGGGCTAAAGATTAAAATTTAATTATTGAAATTATAATCAACTTTAAAATATTCTATTTATTCAATTTTTAGTTTTAATGATCAAAATTCTCTTAATTTATTGAATTTCTCCTTTGACGCAACCCTGTTGTGTAATGGAGGTGAACTATTTTTTTTTAAAACGAGAAATTGATCATTTTAAACTAAATACATCGAAAAAGGTCGATATAGGTGAGTTTTCATTTTACTTAAAACTAGCATAAACTTTTAATTTTACTATCGTTATATTTTTTTTTGCATTTTTTGTTTTGTTTTAATTATTCCAAATTTTATTTAACCACCGTGTGTCACATTGATTTACATTATTTTATGCATAACTAAAAAAAATTATAATCATCCTCGCCCACATTTTCTGAAATGGGAGTGAAGTGATTGGATCTGTGGGTGTCATCATCCGATGGGACGGGCAATCATTTTCACTTTGAAAATTTGGCTTTTGTTATTATTTATTTTAAACAATTTATTTTCAGCGTTTTTCCAATAATGGTTAATACAAAAAACGTTGTTCCGCCGCTGGCTTCAATTTTCTTTTTCTTTTTGGGAAGTTCCCCAAACTGCGCCCGAGGTGTTTTGTTTTTATGTTTTTAAACTGAATTATGTGAAAATAATAATATTTAGTGGAAAAATTTTTGGATTATAAGACGGGCGAGGAGTTGGACGCAAGAACTGCCATTAAGACTCCGCTTGTGATCAACCCGAATGGAAGAGTGTAAGTCAATAAATTAAATGCCGTTTTACACCAATTAAATTTTGACTTTGTTAGCGTCATCAACGCAAATGCCGTCAAAAGCACAACAATTGAGATGTTTAGGCCATTCCTCTCTAAGAAAGTTGGGAACGAAAAGCAAATGACCATCAAGATCTGTGTCAGGAAGGGCAAAACGTGCAAAAATGGGTGAATTTAAAACAGAAACAATCGCCATTTTTCCTGTTTAAGCCTATATGTCTGCTATCTCGGTGTAAGAGATGAAGATTATTTGGATCGCAGAGGTCGTGGCCGTGGTTTTCATCGTTTCAATAATCTCTGGGTACGTTCTATTATATTTTGTTATCAAGAGGACTTCTTCATTTTTCGGGGGAAAGCCAACGGAACACATAAAACCTAAAACCCCCTAAATGGCGAAATGTAATTCAAAAAATGTTTCGGGGCAAACACTATTTTTGAGCTTCTTTCGTCAAAACCTAGGTGCAAAAAAAATTAATTGTAACACTTAAAAGTGTTGGCGTTTTGCGGTCGGGCCTAGTTTGGCGCCGATTGGTTTGGCGTCAACGTGTTTGAAACGGGTTATCTGACCAATCAAACAATCTTAGTATCATTCGAAAGCAATATGTCTGTAGATGCTATAATATAAAAGGTGCCCTGACGTTGCGCGAAAAGTGCAAAAATAGTCGTTCACCAGAATTTACACTAACAATCAGAGACCGGCCTCATCAGTACAGATTCTCTGTTTTTAAACAAAAATATGCAGGCGCTTATTTATTCGGCATGAGCTTGCTGAAGGCTCCATCAACAGCTTAGATCAATAGTCATTTACAAAGGTACAATTCCAGTCGCTTGCCGTTTGACAAAGCGTAAAGTTGTTGACGGTCGGTTTTAAACCGGGGTTACCGGTTTTTGGTTAGGCCGGTTTTGCGACCCCCGGTTTTCGGTTTCGGTTTTTGGCCCGGTTAACCGAAAACCGATTTTTGGCAAATTTTATTTCATTTTTTTGGTTGGACGAATTCACTGAGTTTTTGCTTCAATTTTCTTAACAAAGATTGCCAATTATTGTAAAAAAAATTTCTCCGCCGTGCATCCCTCCACTCTTACGTACTCTTTTTTTTGAAAAATTTCCCGAAACTCCGAAAAAATGCGTAATTTTGCTAAAATGTTGATAAAATTTATTAACAAAAATCCCAAAAATTTTCCCGGCGGTCTAAAAACTTTAAAAAATATTTGAAAAAAATTGCGTAAGAAATGTAATAAACCCCCCAAAAATGCACCCCCTACGACTTCTTTTTGCTTGCCCGAAAACTTTTTTTGGCTAAGGCCCTGCCAGTTGCTCTATTTAGGCCTAAGCTTCTGGGGCAGGGGGGTCGGCGGTGCCGATAGGCGCCGCCGAGAAAAATTTGAATTTTTACTCAATTTGTTAACAGATTTTCGGCCAAAAATTTAAAAATCCGGTCATTTTGAAGCTTTTTAGGAGCGAAAAGAGTCCGGGAAATTTTTTTGGTATTTAACGAATTTGTTAAGAAATTGACAATTCCCCAACAAATTACCACTACACCAGCCTTTTCATTAACGTAGTCCCATAAAATCCCCTCATTAGGGGTGCATTTTTCAAACCGAAAAAACCGATAAACCGGTACCCCCGGTTTTTGGTTTGGCCGGTTTTACGACCCCCGGTTTTCGGTTTCGGTTTTTAGGCCAAAAAAGCCGGTTTTCGGTTCGGTTAACCGACCGCCAACAACCCTAGTTTAAACTATAACTTTTTTGAGAAGAGACGAATCGGTTAGCTTTCGCTTAATTAAAGGTTCAACAAATAAGAGCTTTTTTAATGGTAAATTTTGTTTGATTTGAGATTCCTAATGACTAAGTTATGACTGACCGCGCCAAAACGATCGGCACCAAAACGGCGGACCAGGGAGTTTTGGTTGGCTTTTGCCAACCATCACAAGTAATTAGGAAAAAGTGGACCAAAATTAATTTTGTCGGCTGATAATGCCATTTTTAGAGGGTGCATTAGCGCTAATTTCTATTTAAATTTTGTTTACACAGGACCATTATCCAAGCAATGAGACAGCAAAAAAATGCAACGATTCGAAGAATAAAATGCCAGGATTTGACAGCCAATTACTTGGTTTCAAAGTTACGGTTAAGAACAACGAACTTGAGATGACCGCATCATTCTCCAAAAAAGTGTATGAAAGGGACGGCATGACAAAAGATGAGAACGGGCCATTTGAGTTCATTAACTGAAAATCTAAAAAGATGGATTTGATTTATTAGGTACAATAACAGAGCTCCCAAAAAACCACAAAAAGCATCAATCATCGCGTCCAGCCAACAGCGATTTGACTAACAAATAAGCCGAGTAGTTCTCATTTTTGGCCTCTCAAAAACTTAAAAAGCCTAGAGCTGGAAAAAGAGATCCACTTTTGATTGACTTTTTGACGAATTAATCTCGGCCTTAATCAATGATTCGATATTGCTAAATATTAAGTATGACTTACCCTATCGATGAGGAGGCGAAATGCTTTCTCATTTATGAATATTATATGTCAACACCCGATTTTAATCTGTACGTCGACATGTTCGACGCCTATGGAGGGGACACGAAACTTGCATTTGTAGCGGACAGTGGTTGCGACCTCAAAATGATTTTTGTAACAATTTTATTAATATTTTATTTATAAATAAATGTCTGTAATATTATTTTAAAAATAATTAATTTTTTAAAACTAAAATATCCATAATTTAGGAAGGAAAGTATTTGCAGAAATGTTTGGGAAAAGAATGCGCACAAAGCAAGCCAAAGGTCGTTTCCCAACAAAAAAATAATTATATTTTTCAGTGTTTTGGTGATTCAAATGATCGTTTGTGCGAAATTGATGAACATTCTGCTGGAGTTGTTTTATGTTTTGTTCTTATTCTTCCCATTTTTGGAACATTTTTTTATTCTTATTCCTATTTTTGAAGTTATAAAAATATGGGGGTTTCTTTCGTTATGCACTTTCAAAAAAATGTTCCATTTTTCTGCTTTTTTGGGTTAAAATATGCTTATATTAATTATTTGTAAAAAATATTTTTAATTTAATTACCGTCATCGTGTATCACAAATTTAAAACGATTTTTATAATTATAGCATAAACAGGGATATTTTTGAACTCCAAAAAATTTTAATTACTGGTTTTTTTCTTAAATTTCAAAAAATTTGTCTTGGACAACTCTACTAACCATAAAAGGTTAAAATATATATTTTTTTAAAAAATCAAAGTTTTTGATCGCAAAAATACGTGGGTATCGCGCGGTTGAGAAAACGCACGAAAACCAAAACCAAATGATTTTTAACCCAAAATGGAAATCTTAACAAAACCGGGACCGGGACCAAGATTTCCACCGGGATCGGTACCGGGACCAACCGTGACTTTTCAAGCGAAAAAAAATTTTCTTTATCAAACACAAAAATTTTAATTTTCCGGCAACACATATTGTTGATTTTCTTGATCTTCGACGTCATTGTCATCATCAGATTCAAAAATGTTTTCTTCTGGAGTTGTAGATGGTGCCAATTGTAAATTGTCCATATTCGCTTTTACAACCAAAATTTTCTTGACCAGTTCGCCGGAAAGACTTCAAATGAGGAAAACAAATAAAAATTAAATAATTTTTATACAAATTACCGGTTGCGAAGTTTGTTGCCAAAATCAATCCGGCCTTAGAAAACAATCTTTCGGAGAAGACCGACGTGGCAGGAATGGAATGAACGACACGGGCAATTTTGTCGAGAGCTGGAAACTGCGCTCCATTTTGCTTCCACCAACTGAAAATGTCGGTATCAAGCGGCGGCCGAGCATCAACTTTGAACGCTGCATTAGGGGTATAAATTTAGTCCCGGTTGGTCCCGGTGCCGGCGGGACCAAAAAACCGTGACCGGGACTTTCAGTTTTCAAAAAGTTTCGTCCCGGGACCGGGACCTGAAAACCGGGAAATCCCGTCCCGGTCCCAGTCCCGTCTAACCCTAGTTTAAAGAATGGATTTTCTAATGAGTAAATTTGAGTTAGTGTTTTATTTTTTTAAATGAATATCCAAAATTTTTCAAATTTTAATGCAGATTGCTAAAATTGCGGGTTTTCGGGGTTGCTTGATCGCGAGTTTAGGATTTTTTTTCTCAGTAGATTGCCCGCAATCAAAATCCGATTGCGTCCAGCCTTTGTGCCAACCTTACATCAGAAAACCAAAAATTAGGTATGAATCACAGCACATTTTGGTTAAAAAGGGGTTCAATTTTATATATCCAATGGCATAGTATTTTTCTTTATAATAACAACGTTTGAAATGATTTTTATTTAAATTTAAAAAAATACAATGATATTAAAGTAATTAGGTTAAAAATTGAAATGAAGACAAAAACTTTAAATAAAATAAAAAGTTTTAAAAATACTTGAACAAGAGTGAAGCATTAATAATAGTATACATAAAATACATCATATAAATAAAATCAATTGTAAAAATTTTTTAGATAATATAAATGATCACAAAAATTATATTAATTCAAAAAGAATTATTTTCACAAAATAGAATTTTGATTAAAAAATATAATGTATGCTGTTGGTTGGTGGAAATTAGCACAGATTCATGGGTATTCAGACCATTTCAAATCAAATCAAACTCAACAAGAAGCCAAGGAGTTGCAACATCACCACTAAAAGTTTATTTAAAAATTTAAATAAATTTACAATAAATATTACCGGGCAGAAGCAGAAAGGAAATGGCGACGACAGCATAGGAATGGCGGGAACTACGCTTTGCAAAGGAGGTTAGAAGCCCAATGTGTGAAGGAGCTGCAAAAGTTTCAAAGATTTTTAAATTAAAAAAATAAAAATTGCAAACGGTTGTCGAGCTGCTTGCCGCCAGTCAGCAGGACGTCAATGTCTAGGGGGTTGAAAAAATGGTCATTAAATTAGACAAAAGTTGATGCGTGCTAAAAATTTTATTTCCACTTAAAATTTTTATTAATAATTCATAAAATTACCGGACGCTTTCATTTTCATCGTTTCCTTGACATCGATATTTTCATTTGTTGGACCAACAAAACAATAGCAATTGTCTCTGCCCTGAGCGAAACCGAATTCGACAGCTTTTTCGGCACAAATCTTGGTAAAGTTCTTCGTGCATCCCCACTCCTTGACGTACTTGTCAGGATCCAACACTGCATAAATAAATGAATATTAAGGTTAATTCTTTAAGAGATCATTAAAAACACTTCATGGGCCGTACATTATATATAAAAAGTGCTCAGTATTAGTTCAAACTAGAGTTGGTCGGGACCGGAATTTAGGCTAACTTTGAGAAGCATGCCAAAATAAGAACCAGTAGGCACTAAAATTTCATTAAGTAAAATTCAATAAATTTATTCAGGTCTAACAATAATTCAAGTCCCGGTTTTATATTAACAACCTTTATTTTTTTAATTTTTGACCGGAAATTCAATCATTTTGAGTCTTATAAACCCAGGGTTTTCGCGGTGCCGACCAACTCTCGTTGTGCAACCATTCAAATTAGTTTAAAATCATTGACCCGATGAACAGGAGAGAAAATAGCAGATTTGCTCTCCTGGAAGACAGTCGCCTTCATAAACAAAGTCGCTCTGCTTCGTTTTGATTGCGCGTTTGCATTTGTGCAAATTTTCAGACGTCTTAGTTGCGCTGGCTGTATTCGTGGCAGTGTAAGAACAATCAAAAATATGTGATAAATGAATTAAATGTCCAACCGTTAACCGGAAGCAGAAGGCCAACAATGTCATTGGTCCAATCCACATCCTTTTCCCCAATAAAACTGTTGCAAGCAAAACCGTTTGGAATAGCGCCGAGATAAGCCTCGCCAAATGCTCTGCCCTTGCCAAGCATAAAATCATGCGCTTTGTACTTGTCGTCCGTGCAGCCCCATTCGGTCATGAATTCATCGTGCTCGGTTTGGTTGGTGATGCCATTCACTAAGGATTCTCGAGAGTCTCGGTTCTTGAGTCAAGAGCTTTCTCGGGTTTTTTGTTCTTGATTCCCGGTAAAATTAAGTCTCGAGCATCCCTACCAATTGTCGAAATCGAAAGGTTTCGACACACTCCTGCTTATAACGGTAAAAAGACGATTCGTTCCGACCCGATTTGTTCCATCTCAATTCGTCCCACTACCCCGATTCGTTCCTTTTACTAGTGCTGCACAAGAGTCTCGGTCTCGATTCGAGGAAAGCCGGGGGTTTGGGTCTCGGTATCGAGTCTAGGGTACTTGGTCTCGAAAATCAAAGCCGGCCGAGTTTGAGGTCAAATCTCGGTCTCGGGCTCGAGGTCAAGTCTTGGTATCGAGTACTGAAATTTTGGGTCTCGTGCAGCTACTTTGACCCCGATTCGTTTCCTTACCCCGAATCGTTTCCGTTATCCCGATTCGTTTCCTTTAATTGTTTGTTACAGAAAATCAATTTTGAAAACAAAATTTTTTTTTTTGAAATTTGTTTAAATTCGGGTCCGGGTTTCGGAACCAGATCAATCAAGGACCCAAAAAACCCCTACCTGGGTCACGATCAGAACAAAAAATGTGTTGGGGTTGTTCAGTCTAGCGCATCAGGTGGTTTCGACAGTAAGTGATTTCGACAGTGAATTCCAAAAAAATGTTTCGATTAGACATTTCGAATTTTCAACTTCTAAATGCTTTTTAGACCTGTACGTTATCCGTTTTGGTAAAAAAATGCATTTTTAGGCTTGCCTCGAAAATTACAGATTTTTTGAATTGTTCGAATGTTTTACTTTTTCAGGGATTTTATATCATTTACGTGGGTCGAAATGCCTAAAAATACGAATTTTAGACTTCTTGGAAAATTACAGAATTTTTAACAGTGGCACTGTCGAAATCAACTACTGTCGGAACCACATGATGCCCAGTTCTAGACCCCAGAGAACAGAACATATTTTAGAGAAAAACAATTTGGCATCTTGAACTTCGCGCATCATTTGCTTTTTAGCCTACTTTGTACTTTTATGATTTTCGCATTGTTAACCTGCCGTGCAGTTCAGCACATAGCAAAAACGCTGATTGTTTCTGCTGCAAAATTGGTCCGAAGTTTGATAATAACCAAACCAATCAGCAAAGTAGGCTTGTTTGCATTTGAGAGTTCCGACATCTGTCACGCAAATTTAAATTAATCACAGTAATTAAAAAGCAAAACTGGATGTTTTGGGGTAGGGATTACGAGTTTCGATTTCCGAAAAAAATTTTAGCTTTTGGGAATTCCAAATTTTTTGAAGCCTCGGAATTTTTCTCTTCCAAAATTTTTTGAGGTCGTCGGGCGCCCATCCCTGGATGTGTAAGTCTTAGAATTCGATAAATATAGCAATCATTCCTGTCGGCCTCTAGTGCACGTGTTGTGATCAGTGTTTTGCTGTTCTTGCTTGGCCTGTTCTGTTCTAAAATTTCAGAACAGCACAGCAGCAACAGGAACAGATTCAAAATCCTTGGAACAGGAAAGAAGGTAGGACAGGATAAAAATTGAAAAATTAAACTGGATTGGGTAATAATTTGAAATTTTCCAACAACTCAATAATCTTACGTGCTCAGTGGTTAAACTGATTGGCGTGATTTGATTTTGTCTAAAGTTAAACCTTCTTGAGTGAAAACTTTTTTTGTTATTTATATTTAATCTCCTTACGGTGTAATGGTGAGCGATGTGAAGATGCCTTGGGCTGTGGGTTCAAACCCCAATTGTGTAAATGATTTTTTCTCTTTTAATGAACTTTGATGGTAATTTTAAAAATCATGTTTTTTAGTTTTTTGAAGGTATACATTTTTTTCTTCTTAACATTGAGAAAAAATCATAGGAGGCAGAGCTCTCAGATCACCTTCGATAAAATATGGCAACCGGCTTATGGCATTGAGGGATCAAAATAGGGGCATTTTTATAGCAATTTTTCTTAAGGAATTTAAAAAAATTTTGATTGGACCCGGGCGGGTATTTTTTCGGGTATTCAGAAAAGTAGCGGGCGGGTATCCGGGCCGGGTATTTTTTTAACTTTTCGTCCGGGCGGGTAATTCCGGGCGGGTACCGGGTAAATACCCGACTCGGGTAGACGAAAAATCCGGGTATCGGGCGGATATTTCCAACAAAAATTATGTACCGCTGCAGGGTTTTTCCGGCAGGGTGTGTGTGCGGTGTAGGGCTGCTCGAGAGTCTCGGTAAATTTCAAGCTCGAGCAGCCCTAGTGGGGTGATGGCGCGCGCTATGGGCTGCTGTCGTGGCGGGCATAATTGTGTGATAACTATCGATGAGGTCGAGAAAAGATGATTGATAACTGATTTTTATCGAATTCTGAGAGGCTCATTTATTCTACAGTTTTGCCGAAAGCCACAAAACTACATACATACCTGCTCCGTGGATAGGAATTTTAACTTCACTGTTGGAGAAGTCAACATTTTTACCACCAACAAAGTAGCTGCACTTAGAACCATCATAAACTCCGCTCCACGCTGCTCTGGCATACAGTCGAAAGTCGGCATTACGAAACTGACGCTCAGGCCTCAGCTTATCATGAGTGCAACCCCATTCCGTCGAGATTTGATACTGTTCACTATTCATACCTAAAATTATATTTTATTAATTTCTTGACACAACCTTGCTTTATTATTAAAGTTTTACAATTAATCGGCGAATAGGTAGTAAAAACTTTTTTCCAATTTATGACCGAATAAATTGTGTCCAAAACCCACCTGTAGTGCAGTTCAGCACAAAACAATATAGAGCATCCAGTTTCCAATGGTCTGGGGGACATTTTTTTTCATCTTTCTCCTGATATCCAAAAAAATTTGGATAAACAGCAAGCTTTGCTCGTTTGCACAAGAGAGGTTCTTTGGGAGTTGTGGTTGTCGTGATCGGCGTTGTCGTGGTTTCCTTTTAATTTTCTTTATGTTTTAATAAATTCTGATTATTTTTATAAATAATAAAAGGGAACTGAATATTTCAGCGGATGTTATTAGAAATTGATTATATACAGAAATGCATTTTTAAATTTTTGCCTATTTTTTTGCAGCCTTGTTTTGGCGAGTCACGAAAAGCATCAACAAAAAGCATGTTAACGAATCATCGATCATTGTAAATTACCTCATAACAACATTTAAGCTGATAGTTCTTGCTACAACACGGGCCGGCCGCGTGCCCATTGTGTTCAACGCATTTGAACCGACCGCACTGCGGGCAAATGTTCTCCGGTTTACAGAACTCGTTCATTTCGTTGAAAATTTCTTTGACGCTTTTTCGTACTTGATCCACCGGTTTAACTGGCTTCAACGTTGTCGTAGTCGTAGTCGTAAATTGCGCCTCTAACTAAAATATTTGACATGTTGAGATGACAACATACCTTGTGAACTCCGTACAAATATATTGTGTTGCGACTGAGTCGTAAGCCCATTTTTGACCAAGTAAAACTACGATTCAGTCACAACAATATGTTCTAAAGAGTAGTCAGTCAGAATTCGTAGATTTTTAAATTTGAAAAAATGAACTCTCCTTGATCTGTTTGCTGGTTGTCTCATCCTAGTTTATCAAAATGACTTGATCAAACGCCGTAGATCAGAGCGATCACGAACAAAAGCTTTGTTCGGATCAGTAAAACACTGGTAAACGTAGATAAACCCGTGTCAGGTTTTATTTCCGTATGCTGGATTCTAGAGGTATTTGGCTCCGGAATCCCGAAAAAAAAAATTTGACGCCGAATTCTGGCACATTTTACGACAAATAAATTCAAAACTTTTCTTTAATAATATAATTCTTTTCTTATAAACATGCCCATCAGGGATGTTCTGTTCTGATTTATCATCGGTTGAGGCACCAGAATTCTGATTTCTAGTTTTTAAAAAGGGCACCAAATTCTTTCTGTTTTCTGGATTCTGATTTTTTTGCGATCAAAATTCTGATTTTTGGGTTTTTAGAGAAAAAACAAAAAAAAAATCAGAAATAATTCATTTGGTTTCAATTTTGGCATAAATATTATAACTAGGGCTCGGATTTATATGCAGCAAAAATGGCCAAAACATGCATTTTTAACATTTTTTTGCCAAAATATGCTACAAAATCCTCAAAATATGCAATATTTCGTTTTTTATTGCATTTTTGTTAAAGAATTTTGGGTCAAAAAAGTGCCAAAATATGCAAAACATGCAATTTCAAAATGGTCAAAAAAGAAAAAAACCAACAACAACATCTTTTTTGAGCTAATTAAATCGAAATTTAATTGGACTAAAAATATGCAAAATGCATATAATCCGAGCCCTAATTATAACATTTTCAATTCAAGCGCCGCAACTTTTGGACAAAAAACCTCGAACCGCGGCATTTTTGCCTATCAAAAATAAAATTTTAGAAACAATTGTTTGATTTTTTGAAAGACTTTTTTTTAATGGAAGTGTTCAAATTGAAATTTTGATGCAATTTTCTTAACAAATATTGTTAGAATTCTTTTTAAAAAAATCCCCGGCAGCGCCTGTCGGGGACATCGCAGTCGAATGCCATCAATATGAATCATCATTAAATTGTGGAATCAAAAATATTTTATTTTCAGCTACCTATACTACAACCATTTGCTCCATTCATTTAAAAAACTATATTTGTTGATTATTATTTAAAATTAATTTATATAATTATTAAAATATTTTTAGCCCAAAAATGTTCGGGCGACGACGTCTTTTCTTGCTCATAATTGCAGCTCTTTCCGTATTCGTCGTGCTCGGATGTCATTTGGAAAGAGATGGAGTTTTGCTGGTGTATGGTGCACTGGATTCAACCGGTCTTGGCTTCGTTGCGGAGATGGGAGCGAGGGGAGTTGCAGCAGGGGCAACTTGCGCTGTAATTGTACCACTGATTGGAGCGCTTATTTGTGGAGGGATTGGAGCTTTGACTACCGACACAATGCTGTGCGGATATGACTATCTCTTCGATGAGAGACCCCAATGTGTCCGAAAGATTGGCACACCAAAAACAGCATGTTGCGCTCAGGACTATGAAACACACTTTACTAACGACTGTGGCGCGGTAAGAGTGCTACAATTTTATGGGAATCTGGGATGTGCTCTGGTCGCCTTTTTAAAAACCAGAAAACAGAATTCAAAAAAAATCAGAATTCTGGTGCCCAAAACGACCAGAAATTCTGGTAAATCTAAAAAGAATTATTGGCGAAATGTTCAGCAAATTAACAAAAATGGATCTTTTTTTTGCGAATTCTGCTTCACTTCTGTTGGGGGGGGGGGGGTGATCGGCGGT
>MEIZ01000029.1:565079-581926 GCA_001723225.1 Globodera ellingtonae | reverse complement strand
TGAGGCATATGGCAGCAACCACCACACCTTCGGATGAAATATTATTATTTAGTACATTTTTGTGCATCCAGTGACGCACAACCAATGTTCACATTCACATCTAGATGTGTATAAGAGACAGCTGTTGTACAGAAAAACAAATGATTGTGTGCATCTGTGGGTAAGTAATGTTTTTTTTGAATAATTTATACTCATTTTAATTTTGCTAGAAAAATACTGTATTTTCTTAATTGAACTTTATGTTAACGTCTCTTTCTTAAAACGGATTTGTATGTTTTGCGGATTATGTAAATTAGGGTTGGACAAGACCGGTTAAAACCGGTTGCCCGGTTACCGGTTACTCAACACCCGGTTAACGGGTCCGGGTTTTCACTTTGGCCAGTTAAGCGACGGGTTACCGGGTTTTCGAGAAATTTTTCAACAAAAAAAGCTAAAAAATAAAAAAAACAACATTTTTTTGTGCAGTGTATATGACTAGACATTTCCGCTTTTGTTGACCATCTACATAACTTTTAACCGAGGCTCGAGACCGAGATTTGTTAAAAAATTGAAATGAATGAATTACTGGAGAAATATCAATTTTTTATCCAAACCGATCTTTTGAGGGGCTTAGCCGCCCGGCTTTGACCCCCGGTGAACGGTTCCGGTTTTCACACTAAAGATTCGTCCTTATTTTGGCTTGAACACCGAGCTGATGAAACAAAATTATCACAAATTTATATGTCAAAATAAGATACTACGGGCACGGCAATACAACATTCTTTTTTACTTTAAAGCTTTTAAAAAATAAAGATGTTGTAAACATTCAAAACTTAAGATCTCGGGCAAAAGTATGCGAGGAAAACGGAGCACCACGATTCAGCGCGCACGATTCGGCGCGCAAGATTCGGCGCGCAAGATTCGGCGCGCAAGATTCGGCGCGCACGATTCGGGGCCGACAAGTTTTTCGTTATAACTTAGTTCAAAGTCAACCAAACCAAACATTCTTGGTATCTTTCGAAAGCTCTTAGTATGCTGAACCTTTGATCAAGCTTAAGCTAACCGATTTGTCTTTTCAAAAAAAAAGTTTAGCTTAAAAGTGTAAAAATCTCAATTTTCCTTGCTATTTTTGCGCGGCTGAGTCATAACTTTTTTTATTCAAATCGAATCGCTTAGCTTTTGACTTTGTAAGCTTCAACTTTGTATGGACTTTGAACTAAGTTATAACGAAAAACTTGTCGGCGCCGAATCGTGCCGCGCCGAATCGTGCGCGCCGAATCGAGGTGTACCGGAGGAAAGTCTAAACTTTTTTTTTCAAAATGTTGAGCAAAGCTGCCATTTACAAGTTCAAATCACCTACGATCCAAATAATTCAAAAATTCTTGTCGTTTTTTGATTCATGTTAAAAATAAAAACTTTTCGGAAAATTTATCATATTCGTTGTAGCTAAGTTATAAATTCCATAAACAATTTTATTAAATAAAATTTCGTCACAACAATTATTATTAAATTGTATATAAAATATATTTTTTATTTGTTCATTTTAACACCACATTCATTTGTTTTAACTTCGTCGTGATCACATTAAATGGAATGAAAAAAATTATAATTTATTCCAAAAACCACTATATCACACTGAATCCTCCAATCATTCTACAAATCTGTGCAATTAGCACAAATTCGGATTGGTGAAAATCATTTTCGCTACCGATCATTGACATTTCATTAAACATTCTCTAAAATTTACGATTTCATAAATTGTTTTTTTTGTTCAGATAAAATAAGTCAACAATGGAAGCATTTGTGCCGTGGCGTGCTTTGATTGTCGTAATCATTCATTTGAATTTTTGCACCGGTAAATTTATGGAATTAATTAAGTTGGCAAATTAAAATTACAAAGGACTGAAATGCAAGCATGGCGTCGCCAAAATGCCGGAAGGCATAGAGGAGAGTACGGTCAAAGAATGCGCTTTGTCTTCACAAGAATATTGCGCATCTGTGATGTGTTCCTCCGGTCTATTTATTCAATTTTTATTTCAACAACAATTAAAGTAATTGATGTTTTTCAAAACCATTTTTAGATGAGATCCCCGGTTTTGCAATCATTTCTTGGGGTTGTGCATTGGCGAAGCGGCAAAAGGAGGAATTCGAACTCGCCGCAAAAAAGTTTGCTGAGCAAAATGGCAAAATGACTAAACTTTTTTGCGAGTGCAAATTTGGCGAAAAGGGAAAGGACAATGATAATGTGCAGTTTGAACTTCCGTCGGCTACAACTGCAAAGGGTTCGGACTCTATTTCAGTTTATGCGTACAAAACTGAATTCAAAACTTGACCGATTAGACAAAATAATCATTTCAAAAGTTTTTGAAAAGCTGAAGTTATTGTTAAGCTAAAGCTTTGCACTTAAGAAATATCAAAAAAGTTACGATTCAGAAAACTTAAAACCCCACTTTTTGGCGTTTTATGGCGACGTTGTTGATATTTGTACAATTAAAAACTTTAGCCGCATAAACTTTGATTAGCACATAAACTAAAATAGAGCCAGGGTTTGTAACAGGGATGGTCGGAATTCCTCCGAAATTTTTTTTCCGATTATCGACTTTTGGGTCGGAATTCCGATTTCCGAAAATTTTAAAGCCTCTGAATTCCGATTTCCGAAATTTTTTGAGGTCTTTGGCTCCCATCCCTGGTTTGTAAGCTTAAATTTCAAATTTTTATTTGTGCCTTTATTAAATTATTGTAATGAATTCGAAAAAATTTAAAGCTCTCCAATGCAAGGAAGGAATCCTGAGTGCGAAAGAAGGATATGGCCAGGTTGAGAAGAAATATTGCTACAACTGGGAAAAGTATTGTTACGCGGCTAACTGTGTCACGGGTAGAGTCGAGATTAATATTTATTAATAACCCCAAATATTGACCCCCCAAAAATTTTTGAAAATTTTATAAAAAATATCAAAACAATTTTAGGGAAAATGTCGATCTTTGGGGGTATTGGACAATTTTCGTTTTATGCATTTTTCTTATAATCATGGGTAATAGAATCAGTTCTGAAAAATTTGCAAATTTAATATATTACTTTTTCACTATTTAAAATAATTTTTTATAAAATCGGGACAAATCGAGTAATGTGTGAAAATTTTAGCGGATGGACAGGGCGTCAACGTGTGGAATTGTTCTGAAAGCAACGACTGTGCACCTGTTGAAAAGAAGTTTAAGCAGTTCAATTTAACTTGCAAATGCGCTTTTGGTGGAAAGAATGTCGATTTGGCGAATGAAAATTTTATGCTGCCGCCAGTGATGCAACCGACGAGCACCGAGGTTGACCCTCCGCCGGTGATGCCTACGCCGACCACTGAAAGTGGGGGATAATTAAATTATGAACCCAACATGCTACCCCCAGGGATCCAAACGACGACCACTGAAACTAGCCCTTCGGCTATGCCTACGACGACCACTGAGATTAGCCCTTCGGCGATGCCTACGAAGACCACTGAAGGTCGGCCTAACATTGGTCAGATCGGATTTATGCCAAAAAAATCATTTACAGAAAATCTTGGCACTCGCCCGACATTTGTTGCGATGTCTTGTGCTGCACTGATGACGATTGGTAAGCGTTCAGGCTTATTTTAGTACCAAAATAATATTTGCTTCAAACTTAGCTTTTCCTTTAGGAATCGTTGTCACGGTCTATCGATGATTTGTTATCACTGCCGCGCCGTTCTAAGCCGCCAAGCCAATGAAGAGTTATTTGGAAATTTTTATTCATAAAAATTGAAAAATTTGTTGTTTAATTGTAAACATTTTTAATGGAATGCCAACCCCAAATTCAATCTGAAAATGGTGCTTTTGATAAATTCTCTTTGTAAATATGTTTCTGAATAGAGCCCGAATTTCTAAATTTCATATTTTTTATGCAAAATAATCAGGCCTATTTGAGGCGACTATTTTTGAGCCTGAAATCCGGGCTTAGGTAAACCATTTATATTTTGCATGGTTTTTTAAATTCTTACCAATTGGAGAGGTACCGACGGCGTCGATAAGTAGATACACAAAGAAAATTTTCAAAAAAATGGTATCCAATACAAAATTAAACAATTCATTTAAAATTTTCTGAAGTAATGCGCGGCTACCGTTGGAAATCAATGAAGTCTCTAGTAGTAGTGTTCGGCACGGTACGGTATTACCGCGGTAATTTTTCGGTATTACCGATTCGGTATACCGACCGAGAAAAATGTTGGGATTTCGATATTTTTCGGTAACGGTAATTTACCGAATTACCGTTTTCCGCGGTAATTTACCGTGTTACCGCTGTAAAACGGTAATTACCGCGGTAATTACCGAAGAAATTTACAGATTTACCGTTACCGATTATCGACCGAAAATTTTTTTAGATTTTGGTAACGGTAATTTATCGAATTACCGTTACCGATTACCGAAAAACCCTATTTGCGGAATACTACCTAGTAGTGTTCGGACGGTACGGTATTACTGCGGTATTTTTCGGTATTACCGCACTATGAGTCCACTCCAACAGCTGAGAAAAACCACTGTACTATCTCCTTTTTCTTTTTATCTCTAACATTTTCTCTTCCTTTGGCGTTCTCTCCAACCCCGCGACTACCCTACTCTACACAATAAATCAAGTAAATTATCTCATTCACTGAAAAATCTGTAAGATGATGGAGAGAGGAGTTTGACATTATTTTGAATCTGTTAAATTAATTAAAAATTATTTATTCTCATAAAAACATGCTAAATAAAATTTACACAAAAATCACCACTTTGTGCTGAATCACACCATTAGTTATGTGTCCGTAGCAATGGGATTGGCTGAATAAATTATTCGCTTCGTTCACAATCATTTAATCATTTGGAAAAATGTAATGAAAACATATAATGAATTTATTTTCTTTCCTTTTAAATATTTTATCAAATAAGAATTTTTAATTTCAGAAAGAATAGTTGCAATGCAATTAATCGGTGCTTTGATTTTTTTGTTTACCATCTTGGCGCATCTCAATTGCTGCTCCGGTAACATTGAACTTATTAATTCAAATTGTTTAATATAATTCAAAATTAAAAAGGACTTCGATGCAAAATCGGACACTTCTCAAGCAATCGACTAAGCGAAAACAGTACAATCGAAACGTGCCCGGCTGAAGCACAATATTGCTTGGCGATTACTTGTACCAGAGGTCAATGAAAGAAATTGTTTTATTCGTTATGCATTTAAAGCAGGGCGCACATCGAAAATTTTCAAAAATAAGGACATAAGGGCAAAAAATAAGATTTTGGGGTCCGAAATAAAGACATTTTATAAAATGCTCAAAATGCAGCAAATGTTTATTTTTGGCATGAAATGTGCTTTTTTAATCATATTTCTCTCCACCAACAATTTTCCTCTCCCATGGATTTTCGAAAATTTTACTGATTTTCAAAATGGATTTTTTTTGCGAATTCTGCTTTAGTAGGGGGGGGGGTCGGCGGTGCCGATAGGCGCCGCCGAGAAAATTTTTTGAAATTTTGACTCAATTTGTAATGAAAATTGGTCCAATTCGCTTCGAAATTTTCTAATTTTGAAAATTAGATCAAAATATTATGAAAATCTTACAAAATATTATGAAAATCTTACAAAATTCGAAAAATAAGAACAAAATAAGGATGAAGGCCGGAAATAAGGACAAATCTTATAAATAAGGACATTAAAATTTATAAGATTGGCACCCCTCAAATAAGGACAAATTTTATAAATAAGGACAGATGCGCACTCTGATTTAAAGCAATTATTAAAACTGATAATTAATTGACTTTTAAAGGCGGTGCGCAGGCATTTGCCTCCATAGAATGGACATGCGAAGAACGCCAAAACAACAAACGCTGTGCCGAAATTATGCATGAGGCTTACGAGAAATTATTCGGCTACAAGAATGTTTATTGCGATTGCAATTATGGCGAAAAGGGCAAAAGTTTGGAAAATGCGCAGTTTGTGCTTCCGCCAGTTCCACCGACCACCCCCAAAAGTTTGTGGGATTAAAAAACAAAAACATTGAGAATTAACAACCTGATTTTAATTTTAATTAAAAAGAGCTCAAATGCAAAATTGGGGAATTTGATGCAAAAGGATATGGCTATGCATTGCCAGAATTTTGCCTTGGCCATTATTGCTACATGGCCAGCTGTGCAAAAGGTAAGAGTTGCAACAATCACTTTATTGATTTTTGCAACAAAATTTGCTTTCTAATTTCGCATTTTGATTTAAAAAAATGCAATTTGAATCATTGGATCACCTCAAAATTGAAACCGGGGTTTTATGCACCTAAAGCCCTAATTTGTAGGGTTCTAGAGTCCGATCTGGGTGTTTTCAAGAATTTTCCATGATTTTGTGTTGGAGTTTACAGAAACCTAAGCGGAAATTTATATAATTACAGCGAACAATGAGACCTTTATGAGCTGGGGTTGTTCCGAAACCAACACATACAGTGAAATTGAAAATCTGTTTGGGGAGCGGTACAATTCGAAGATGACTTGTCACTGCCTTTTTGGCAAAATGGATGCCGATGAGACGAATGTAATGAATATGCTTCCGCCATTGTTGCCAATGGCAAGCACGGTGACCCGCCCCCCTGCTGTGATGCCAACAAAGAGCACGGGTGATGGTACATAAATTGATTTGATTTTTTAAATCTAAATATTTGTAGAAAATGCCAGCAGCCAGAACACTGTTGCTGTTCATCACAGCATTCCGATTCTGTTTATGATTGGTAAAGTTTATAATTATGGTGTTTTAAATAGAGACCGGACGGTACGGGATATTCTAACTTATTTTGTTAACAAAAATCTTAAAAATTCTACAAAATTTTTTCCCGGCGGCGCCGTCGGACCTCCCAACAACGAAAGCATGGCGGCTAGCTAGATACACGGACCTGGTCTCGGGTAGACCATAAAAATTGACTACAAATTTATGAAAATCTTTTTATGGGAAAATTCTTTAAGAAAATCATTCTTAAAAAGCAACAAATCTCTGCTTAAAGTTGGCCAATCCTTATGAACATGAAGAGGGGAAAAATTAATACAATTTTAACGCTAAAGAATTATTTTCACACATTAAAAATCAATAGTTATTTTTTATAAAAATTTAAAATTGGTAAAAACCTGGTCCGGATCCTGGCCCGCATAATGCATTAGAGGTTTTTCCTGATTTTCCATTTCTGCTTGATTTTTTTCTGATTTTTCGATTTTCAGTGAAATTCAAAATTTTCTCGCCGGTGCCTATCGGCCCCGCCGACCGCCACCCCACCGCTAAAATGAAAATTCGAAAATCTGCAAGTTTTTCGAAATTTTACACAATTTTCTTAACAAAACCGTTAAAATTATAAAAAATATTTCACGACGGCGCATGTCGGCGCCGTTACGACCCGGTCTCGAGGGGGGGGGGTTACTTTATAAAAATTTTAGTGCCAAAAATCCCAAAAAGTACCGGCAACTTTTTTGGTATTTTTCGGTACTTTACCTTAGTACCGACCGAATCTTCTGGCCAATTTCTAATTAAATATTCTTAAATTGATTTGAATTTTTTATGTTTCTTTCAGCCTCGGCGATTTTTCATTACAATTTTCTTCATCTCGGCAGCATTATTTGAAATGCCAAATCCAAGGACTGAGAAAGATGAAACGATGAAAGAACATCTAAATTCGATCAAGATGAAATTAAAAAAGTAAACAATACCGCTTTTTAATGCCTTTGATAAAAAGAATATAAAAAATATTATCATTGGGGTCCGGATTTATATGCATTTGCATATTTTAATTTATTATATGATTTGAAGAATACGACTTAAAAATTGCCTTATCGCGTTGGTTTGGACTTTTTTTGTTAAGTTTAAGTGCATATTTTGGGGTTCGTGCATATTTACGGTGCTATTTTGGCATTTTTGCATATTCGCGTAATGGCGGCGATGAATGGCACTTCGCTCAAATGGGTCTAGCGTTGAGATGGTCAGGACGGCGATGAGTTGGCCAGGCAGTTAAACCTTAGGAAAGGGGATTTAGCTATCCTTTCGAATTCATTTATGTACATATTTTGTACCTCGCAATCAAATTTACTAACTCAACATTCACGGACATGATAATAAAGTGATCAATTTAGTCAGGCGCGTATTTACAATTTTTTGACCAAGTACATTTATTTATTATTGTGTAATACAATTATTTTAATTCCTTCCCAACGAATTAAATCTTCAGGTACAGAATAATAGAATTGTTTCTTTTATTTAAAAATTCGGCACTTTTAGTTTGTTAAATAATTGAATTCGGCACTGAAATGACCCCCCTGAGCACAAATGACTAGGGTTGGCGGTTCCTGGGAATTCTTCTGTCCGACCGAACCGGACCGAAGAACCGAACCGAAATTTTGGTCCGACCGAACCGGACCGAAAAACCGAACCGAAATTTTCGGTCCGACCGAACCGGACCGAAAAACCGAACCGAAATTTTCGGTCCGACCGAACCGGACCGAAATTTTTCGGTTTTTGTGAACAAATTTTTTCCCAATTACCAAAAATCAACAATTTTATCAATATGAAACGCAATTTCACAAATTTTCAACTTCGTCTTCATCCTCATGAGTCGATCCAGGATCCTGTCAGGCTAAATTAGATAAATAAACTAATTTTGAACACTTTTTTACCAAAAAAGCGCATTTTCCCCTCTTGAATATTCATCGATTGTTATCGATATCTGCTGATCTTTGACCAATAAACGTAAATGTGCAACACATTCTTTTCCTTTTTTGGGGATTTCTGCACGGATCTCTCGTCTACTTGGCATCTGTTAAACATGGTTTTTTCTATTTATAGAATTAAAATTCTAATTTAATCATTACATACCCAGTTTGTGCCGTAATTTTTGGTTACTAAGCGCTGGAGTAAAGGCGATTCAGCAAGTGAAAATGGAAGATTATGAACGGCAATAAAATCTGCGACATCGCTTGTCAAATCCTTCTTTTTGGAATTTGAAAAAATTGGACACAACATCGTGGGAATGGTTATCTGCTAAAAATAGTTAACCGTTTCGTCAGGATTGTTATAATATAACAGCTTACTTGACTCGTACTGCTTGTACCAAGATCCGCATCAGTCTGTTCGATAACCTTCCTTTTTCTAGACTTTCCGCTTTTTGTGGTTGCGAATTGCTTCTCATGTTTTTGTTCTAGGTGTTTCCAGAACTTGGAGGTAGACCCATCTTTGGCAATAGGAAGATTATGTGAACAGTAATTACAGGAAATAGAATCCTTTCCCTGCTTAAAGTGGCTCCAAATTTCGCTCATTTTTGGAAATCTAAAATTAAAGTACAACCTACAATTTAATATAGAGATAATGGATAACGTCAATTTGTTATGAAATGCACAAATATGTTTTCGATATCAAGCACAGTTTAACAAATAATAAAGACAGAATGCAGCACGAAAATATGCAATTTGGCATAATGCTTGTACAAATATTTGAATTGGCAACGAATATCTTTGGACCGAACCGGAGCCTTTCGGTCCGACCGAACCGGACCGAAGAACCGAACCGATTTCGGTCCGACCGAACCGGACCGAAGAACCGAAGAACCGAATTTTCGGTCCGACCGAACCGGACCGAAGAACCGAACCGAAATTTTCGGTCCGACCGAACCGAACCGGAGAACCGAACCGAAATTTTCGGTCCGACCGAACCGAACCGGAGAACCGAACCGAAAATCCCGGTTCTACGGTCCGGTTCGGTTCGGAACCGGCAACCCTACAAATGACTGGTGCACAGTTTACCGGATTCCAAAAAGTTTTATACCATACCAAAAGTAATAAAAGTTATATATGTTTAACTTGTGGCCAAATTTCTTCCAACAAATTATATAACAGAAACAACAATAACAACTGTATTGAAATTGAAAAGAAATTGGTGATTTATCCCATTGTTTTTCTGCAAGACTTGATAACTCTAATTTTTAACCTTAAAATTACCAACAGTTAATGTAATCAAATCCCTGCAAATTCATAAATTTAAAAAATCCAGTCAATAATTTTGAGATTCTATCAGCATTTATGTACTAAATCAATAAAATAAAAAACCCCAGCCCTACTAATTACATTTTATTTCATTGCAAAACAATTCACTTTTAATTGTCAAAGAATTTTTAAATTGGCGGCACGCAACATTAGAAAAGTGCTTTTTTATTGAGCTCAAAAACGAAATGTTTATCCATCCGTCATTTTATAATTGTTTGTAATTTCCACGCACGCAATATATGGCGAAAACAAATTGTACTTGGGTTTTTGAGGTCTCGAGTTTCGGAGTCAAGTCTTGAGTCTAACCCTCAATTGTTCTCAGCAAGTGATTGAACAACATTTTTGTCCATTGCATCATCAAATAAATTTTTAGGCTGAATTTCACTCGGAAAATTTTTGATCTGGAATAGTCTTAGCGCAGTTTACACACTGGTCTGTTCCTGTTCTGTTCTAGAGGTCAGAACAGAACAGGAACAGACCAGATAGGTTGTTCTAAAAGTTCAGAACAGATCCAAAATTCTTGGAACAGGAACCCCCCCCCCCCACAGCTTCGGGACTATTAAGCCCCGTCCATTTTAATTGGGGTATACAATAGCAATCCAAGCACTGTCCCTTTTTGAGGCATATGGCAGCAACCACCACACCTTCGGATGAAATATTATTATTTAGTATATTTTTGTGCATCCAGTGACGCACAACCAATGTCACATTAATATTTTAAGTAAGTGTGTTACAATGAGAAAAATAATGAGGGTTTATTACTAATTGCTTATTAGTTTTTAAAAGTAATGTGAGCCACCTATGTCAAATCGTGTAAAAACGGAACTAGGATAGAGAACATTAAATTAATGCAATCGTGTCGATAAACAACATTTGAGTTATTTTCTTCATTAAAAAATTGACACGCAMTTCGATACGCTTAACTTCATTTGTATACGGCGGATCCGTCTCAAATCGCCATCCCTAGAAAACAAAATAAGGAATTTATTAATCGCTTTTTTATTAAATATAATCGTTCAATTAAATTCTTTAGACCAAATTTTTTCAAAATTATCCAAACTCCAAATTTCGCCACGAAATATAAGCATTAGCCTGTGTTGCAAGCTCTCGAAAATCGAAAGGAAAACAATGGACTTTATTGATTGGTCTATCTCAATTAAAATTCCAATGATCTACTTATCTAGTTGTATAAGCATTCCGTCAATGGCACTTTATATTGCTGAAATTGTCACCATCGTTCGGCACAAAAAGTTCCACAAATCATCATTCTATGCGCTTTTTGTTATGCGGGCAATTTCGGTAACAAATTCAAAATGAGAATTGTCAGAAATTCGATTTGTTTATGGGAATGAATAAGAATTAGCTAAGCAAAAAGGTGTTGATCAGCTTTTTCCAAAAATGTTTCAGGATTTGCTGTACGTATTGAACKCTTTCTACGGCATGCGATTGCCCGTCATAATCGGTGCCGTGCTTTACACCGTCTATTCAAAGTTCCCAAATTGGGATGCTCGTAATGTTCTTTTTTCTTGGCGGGCACACATTACAAGCGAATAATTTGGTCACGGCTTTTATACTGCTGAACCGACTGACCGCAATTGCAATACCAATAAAACATGAAAAGGTCGATTTTTAATATTACAACTAAAGTTTATAACTAGAACCGAGTTTATATTTACTAAACGGGTACATTTCTGGTTTGAAAAATTTTTCATTTTTAGGAGCCATTTTTTATTGCATTTTTCTTATGAAATTTTCACAAAAACACCGAATTTAGTAAATTTTTTAATTGAATGTATTGGGTTGAGTAATAAGTAGGGCGGCGATTTATATGGAAATCCATATTTTTTTTGCGCACTTGAAACGGCTTCTAAATGCCATAAATAGTATTTTAAGCTTTGGTTGGAGCTTCTAGAGTCCATTTTATAATCCATATTTTCCATATTTTTTCCATATTTCGACATTTTTCAAAAATTCGTTAACAAAAATGCAATAAAAAACGAAAAATACACCCCGACTTTTTCAAAATTTTCAAAAAATGCACCCCTAAAAATGGACTTTTTGCAACTAAAAATTCTGCCACCAAAAAAAAATTTTTTAAATTACTGCTTATTTTCAAAAAATTTTTCTGAAATGCCTTTAAATGCAAATAAAAATTTAAAAAAATCGCGGCCCTATTTATAACAAACAATTGCCTATTTTAAGATATGGCAATATTTTCTTCCGTTTATAACAATTTTGGTTTACTTTATGCCAACATTATTGTGTTGGCCGGCGTTTAAAATGGATGCAATTCTAATATTGAATGACCCAAATTCAACGACTGACCGCAGTTTCTTCGTGTTCAACGATGGAGATGTATTTTATTTGAGCTTTTGGCATTTAAATTCAGAATTAAATTATTCAACTGAATTTGCTGAAACCGATTGTTTCCCCTCATTAAGGTAACTTACGCGTACTATTGCATCTTTATTAGTGCCGTCTTCTCTTTAATTTTTTTAATTTTATGCGTTTTGTTAAACATTTGCACATTCGTGGCCTACAAATTACATTTGAAAAAAGTTCGCACAAACGGGGGCAACAACTTGGACGACATTGAGAAGAAATTGCTTTTTATGCATTGGCAACTTTTTTAGGTCACATGCTCGTTGCAAGCCAAATTTTGGTAAATGAAAGTCAATTAATAATTAAATGAAACAAAAATAGACATACAGTACATCCTAGTTTGGTTGCAATTTTGGTAAAATATTTTAATTTTCCCAGATTTTCATTATTACTGATTCAAAAACACAGGATATGTTGGTCTACTATCCATTGATTATGGACACAGGTRATAGGAATTGAGAAGAATTTCCGATACTAATTCTTAGACCCAACTAAAATTTAAAGACTGAGAATTTAAACGCGTACTTCACCAACAGGTACTGTAGTGCTGTCCAGTTGGTTACTGTTATGGGCCAGCGGCACATTCCGCCAACAACTGATCAAAGATTTTGCGATCATTCGCAAAACAAATATTCAAAATGTTCGTGTCCATGCAATGACGGGGCCCCGAAACAATAATCATCGGCCAGTTGGAGGAGCTGTTGGCCATCAATTGCAGACCAGATTTAGCAGTTCCGTACAACAACAATTGCCAGAAATTTTGACATAGAAATCAATCGCAACAAATGGTCTAAATAATTTATGATCTCCGAAACTTTGGATCTGTAACATTCCTCCCATCGCGTTTTTGAAAGCGGCTACAATTTTCAACCCTCATTAATGTTGAGAACGGATTTTAATGTCGTATATAAATGGCATTTTCACGCAAAAAAATTTCAATTTGGATCAACTTCGGCATTAAAATTTTGTTACAAAAGTAGAACGAAAAGCTTAGAAATACCTAGTGCAGGGCACACGGAGATTACAAAATTAGAAAAAAAAAAATTCAACAATTTTAAGCCATTTTTGTAATTTTCGGGGACGATGGGGGATTTTGGATAAACAACGATCTTTAACCCCCACAAATGTTCCCCCAATCACTTCTGATCGGATCCGAATCCCCCAGCCTTCCCCCACTTCCCCACCCCGTATCGGGGAACCATTTCTTCATTAAATCAAAAATTATATTACAAACAACGATTTGAGCAATTTTCTGTCACAAATTACATAGCATTTTAGCGATTTTATATCTATTTTTTTTTGCGCGTGTTTTTTCAAAAAGTAATTTTGAAGCTTTTTAGGAATTGGAGAGGTCCCAAATATTTTTTGATGATTTAAAGATATTTGTTAAGAAAAATGCTTTTTATTGTCATTAAAAAAAAATCTTTGTTGACTTACAAATTAGTCCCTAAAGTCTCTACTTATTATGTTTTTGCACCGGAGCTTTAGTCAAAGTATATCATTTTGTTGTTCAATTCAAGTTCTAAATGAGAATCAACGGTTTAAATCAGTTCAATCAAAGCATAAAGTACATTTAGTCCAAAAGTGACTTTCTTTCATTCCCGACTTCTTTCTTCCCATTCTTTCTAAAAACAAAATTGAATTTATATTTTTTATGAGGGCTAAATTGTTGGTTTTGGTTAGGGACCGACCGCTGGCCGGCCGGGACAGGACTTTTCGAAAAAACGGGGACGAATACCAAAGTCCCCGGTCCAAACCCATACAAATGAACAACAAAAAAAGGGTTGGAAAAAATACCGGGACCATAAAAGGGAGTTTTGAAAGAATTTTTTAGTACCAAAATGGAGGAAATTTCAGTCCCGGTCCCGGACTACCCAAGTTTTGGTCCATTAAAGCCCCCTCAAAAATATCGGTCTTTTGTGGATAAAATTTGTTTGTTTGTCTGGGTCCTATTCCCGAATGTTCACATTCCATGGCATATTGATGAGCATTGTTACTCCCCATTCACACACCTCAGAAAGTGCTTGATCATCTCCATAGGCAGCGGGAAAATGATTGTCCGATTCTTTTCGGCACTACAAAAACATTAACAAAATAATGCATTTATACATTAAAAATCATTTTTATTTTTAAACATAAATAGTTATGTATTAGTTGCCCATTTTTGCCTTATTGAAGTCAGTGTTTGTAGGAAACGGAGTTGTATGGCAACCGGCGATTGAGCAACGGTGAAAGCCGCTTCGCTTAACGCCTTGGACGCTTTCTGTTCTCCCTCAGCAGCAATTATCTGGACAATTACAGTGTGTTCAATTGAATATTATTTAAACATTTTTTATTTATGCTCACAATTTTAAACAATGCTTTTGACTGGCAAGAATAAATTTTAATTGACTCGTTTTTGTTGACCTTAGCGCCCGCCTCCCGCGTTGCTTCAGCTTCAGCGGCCATTGCGCGTTGAAGCTGTACCGGGAGACGAACATCCTTCATCTCAACTCGCTCCACCTTCACGCCCCAGGGGCTGAATAAAATAAACAATTTTTCTATCATTGTAAATAAAAAGCATATTTAAATACATACTATTAGGCGTAACAGTTTAGTAATGGAATTGAATTTTTATCATTTTGTAGAAGATCGAATAAAAATAAATAAATGTAGCTTTTGAAATTTATGCAAATCGCAGAAATTTGGCATAAATTTTTTGAAATTTTCATTATTCAATTTGGCCCACTTTGTTATCTCGTCCAGTGTGCTTTGCATCTGCAGAGAAATTTGCTCACGATCGCTGTAAATATAATGTTGACAATTTATTTAAATTATTAAATTAAATAATAAATTGTTTGCACCTTAGCATTTCGGTCAATGTTTTTGTACCCAAAATGTTCCGCAGTGTGGTCTGTGCCAACAATTTTGTGGATCTGCTCGAGTCCTCCACATTTGTGACGGAAATTGTTGCATTTGAAATACGAAAATAGACAACAACATCCTGGCAAATGAATTCAATATTTTAATATGTCGGTATATTATTTTTTGAATATTAGAATTATCCAAATTTCCTAGTAACATTTGAACGGAATTTTCAAATTATAACGAATTTCACTGACAATGAGGTTAAAAATAATTTTTTATTCAATTAAAAATTCTTCGTATTTTTTGAATATTTCAATAAATATAATTAAACTAAATTTTGTTTTTTTATTACCACTGCCACTGTAACCGCATCGCGAGAAAGAATCTGTAAAGTTAAATAAATAAATATATAAATACAAATATTTATAATTTGCACTTCTTGAGGTGGCACATCAAACGAAAGCACTCTCAGATCAACTTTTCGATAGGTATCAATGCATGGAATAACAATAAAAAGTCCTGAAATATATATTATTAAATAATATAAATTTAATTAATATTTAAAATTTTATTTACCCGGGCCACGAGCGCCGCCAGGCAACAGTCGACCTAATCGGAAGATCACAGCGCGTTCATATTCTCGAACAACCTCAATTTAAAAGCAATAATAATTGGTAAAATTAATTCAATAAAAATAATTGTGCCTTCTTACTTTTATACAAAAACAAATTGCAAATGGAAATGTGAGAGCAAGCAAAATGTAGGAAATGACCATCAGAATGTAGCCACTGACACCCAAGTTGCCCGTCATCGGCTCTTAACACATTTATTAATATTGTAATTAAAATAAACAATTAAAAATATTAAAAAGTTGTATATTTATTTATTTTTTAAAATTAATTTAACAAATAAAAGATTAATTTGTTCCTATTATTTCTTTGGAAAAGCTTGTATTGATTGATCTTATGCTAATATAAATTTTTAAAAGCAAAAAAAAAAGATTAATTTTTTAACAAAAAAAAGACTTGGCTCAAACGGCGAATATTCCAAACCCAGCGGCGCTTGGCTAGAGAACCGATGCATTCGCGAGGTTCGCATTTTTATTACAGTGCCAAAATATATTTGAATTTTAATTTTGGCATTCCGAGACAGAATTTTTTGACGTTTTTGCGCCAAAATGAAAAAGTTTGTGTATTGGGACACCGGACAGGTTGAAAAGGTGGGCTTGGACAAATATTTATCGGATTTATGGGCAGGAGCAATGGATTTTGGTGGATAAATGGGAATAATTGGTTATGTATATGTTATGCGAGGGCCGCCCAATTACGGATAAATGCCGAAATTGAGCCCCTTTTTGGTCATAATTTTGGCAATAAAATATTTTATGGGTCAAAAATTAATGCTTTTTTTTTGATTAAAATGTTGTAAAATTGAATGAATACACATTTTTTCATGAATTCAATTGGAAATTCACAAAGCTGGCATTTACTTATAAACGATGCTCTCCCCATAAGAAAATTATTATTTTGTTCAGCCTAAAAATAAACAATGCAAGGTCGGTCGCCTTTACAAATATTCAAACGGCCTTTTGG
>MEIZ01000029.1:552148-565028 GCA_001723225.1 Globodera ellingtonae | reverse complement strand
TGCCGTAAGCGGGAACGCGCTCAGACGCGACAACCTGTCTCTTATACACATCTAGATGTGTATAAGAGACAGCCCTCTACCCTCGACTTTAAGCGACCCTAATTACCTAAAAGATAAATCGTTGTGCAATTATTGAATATTTTGGCCAGCAGAAGAAAAACTTTTTTTTGAAAAACGGCAACCGGATTTAGAATATCCATGTCCTTGCTCCCCTACCAAAACAACAAATTAAAAATAGCCAAATTTATTTTGTTTCCAAACATTGGTTATAAAACAATAAACTTAATTAATAATTTTATTCATTACCGTTTGCAAAGAAATCATTACGATCATTGCCTTTGAAACGCATTGACTGGTGCCGATAATGCTAAAATTGTTTTGGAAAATGATTTTTATTACATTTAAATTGTACGTGTGACGCTTGAAAATGTTGCCGGTGCTGGGTCCAGTGGGCGGCCATGGGTTGTGTTTCTGAATCTGCTTGGCCTCGTATGGCCGGTGACGAAGTCCTTTTTCTTGAGCCTAATAGACCTCTCAAAAAGGTCATTTCCTGGCAAAATGTTTGTTTCTAAAATAAATCAAATAATTGGTTCATTTTAATTTATATTTTATACAATTTATTAGAATTTGTTTGATATTTTTAAGCTTTTTTCAAATTTCAAATATAAATTTTTAAAAATGGTTGAAAATGTATTATCCTTATATAAGTTAGTTATATAACACATTTTTCAGCATCATTTGTTTATTTCCACTCCATTTGAGTGAATGTGAAAGGAAATTTTAATGAATTTTGTCGCCATTTTTGCCAGCATTTGTGCCGGCCGCTCTTTTTAACGGCGTTGGGCAACTTTTACCTTGGCAAAAATGGCTATTTTATTAGTGCCGGCGGCACTTTTCCCATTCGGCTTCTGTTTGCCTTCGGGGGAAGGGACGGAATAATTGAGTAAAAAGATGGAAGCGGAAAAAAATGCAGAAGTTCTCACAGACGGGGAGGCGTGTAGAACAGCCACAGGGAGGGGGAGGAGGAAAGAATAAAATATTTTAAACATTTTATATATTTTTTAAATTAAAATGAGCACATTAAATATGTAAATTAATGATCAATTTCGAATGGGGCCAAAAAATTGTTTAAATGAAAGAGTTTGGAGACTTTTGCATTGCCAAAAATAATTTAAATTATCTTCTTATTTTTAAATTTTGTATTATTAAATGAGCACATTAAATATGTAAATTAATTATCAACATCGATTTTAATGATTTTGGAGACTTTTGCATTGCCAAAAATTAATTTAAAATATCTTCTTATTATTTAATTTTTGTATTATTAAATGAGCACATTAAATATGTAAATTTATCAATATCGATTTTAAAGATTTTGGAGACAATTTTTGCATTGCAAAAAATTAATTTCTGATTTAGCACAAAAATGTGCTCGCATTTACTGAGAAAGTAGGATGATAATGCTCTGAAACTAAGCTGTGCTCGCTCATCCATCGCCGTTGGGGTTCTAAGCCATTGCCCCGTGCTCTTATCATGCCCACATATAGTGGAGGCAAATTGGCACTAAAAATTCTGGTYGGGCGCCTATTCTTGGGCCATAACTTTGCCATACCCTCGAGGCTATTGCCGAGGGCATTCATTCCCCCCACCCTCCCATCAGAAGGGCATCTCAAGCTCATCTTCCCACTATAAACAGCTGGAAGCGGCAAAATGAATGAGTGAAAAAATGTGAAGAAGAAAAGCAAGCAAAACGATTAAATGTAAAGACATTTTCTAAAGCAATATTTGCGTAATTCAAATTGACGAATCAGCCAAATGTCCATTTTCACCAAACGAAATCGAGGTTTCAAATTTTTGATTGTCGATCCCCCCCCCGTTCAGAGACAGAGCTGTCTCAAGTTTCCCGAAGCGAAATTAAAATGAATTTTAAAGTTTCTAAAATTTGCCGGTGGGCCACCGCCGGCACACTGGTCCCAATCGCGTCCCAGAAGTTTATATTTTAAATCGAACTAAAGCATGGAAATTTGGATGGCAACAGCCCTGATTAGAACTAGAGTAGAGCGGGATCAAAATTAAAGAAAACCCGGGATCGGAATTAATAAGCCTAGGTTTTGTAAGAAAAAAAATCCTAGTCAAACAAATCGAGATAAACAAACAAAAATAAAGATTGGTAAATTCGGAAAAAAACCATAAGGGGGAAATTTCGTGCCGAAAACCCGGAAATTTCAAGACTCAATCCCGATTCCGCTCAGACTCTCTGATTAGAACAAAAATCTTTGCCAATTCCGTTCAGTAAAATTTTAAAAAACAAAAATTTTGCACAAGCATTCTGTCATCRTGCGCCACAAATGCATCACTCATCAATTTATTGCCAGTGACAACCAACCAACCCATCACAATGTGTGGGTGTGCTTTTTGCTGTCCGCCTTTTTTCGGCCAAACATTGCTTTATTTTACTATAATGTGACCAAATATATATGTGCTGTGTCCCTCCCATAAATCGTCAAGGAAAAAGCCATAAAATAAAAGGATTTCTGGTCATTGAAATAAAACTTAAAGAATAAAAAGAAATGTGCCGACTCTCGAGAAGTGAACACATTAATTAGTTAATTATGGTAAAAGGCGGGGCACAATCGGTGCTTTTTTATGAACAAAAAATGGCCAACTTATGACTATTTATTGTAAAAATGCAGCTTTTGCTTTTTTCATAAAAAATGGCATAGTTTATTAGTCAAATATTTTAACTATAATTGTTGAAAAATATTTTTAGATTAAGTTTTTCTTTTCAGAAACTGTATTAAGCAATCTTGAATGAATTTAGCACCGTCAGAAATGTTCATTAGGAGTAATTGGTGTCTTATTGTGCCGGACTCTCTGAAGAGAAGAAGCATTGGTGAAATTGGAAGAATAAAAATGGCCATTTGAATTTAAAAATGCTTTGGCTAAGAGACGACATGAGGACCAAAATAGGCCCAACAAAGATTCTTTAACCTTGGCATTTTACTATTTAATTGTTGGCGGCGCCATTATTAGTCAAATGAAAATTGAGACTAAGCCATTGATTGAGTAGGTAAAACGCAAACATCACTAAATATTTGAGTGTAATAAAGCCAAAAGGCAGGTGGAATGCGTGCGGCCATACATTTCTTGCTATTTAACGGCACGGAATTATTAAGATGGCCTTCGTTTTTGATATGATTGATAAATTAATTGATTGATTCACTGAAAGTTTTTCTGTTAAATTTATGAACTCGGCAATACCAAACGCCGACCATATCCAGGGGGAGATCGGTAAACTCAAAAATCCGACTTTAATCTAAAAAAGGAGGTCCATTTATTAGGTTAAATTTTTTGACAATTAAATTAAAAAATTTTTCGAACAAACGCAAAATTCAACGCGTTTCTGAGACCAACAAAAAGGAATTTTTGGCACTAAAATCTCTACAAGTTTGGTGCCGCACTACTATTATTGGCCTGAAGCAATTTTCACAAATCTCTTCTCCCCCCCCCCACCGTCCGGCCAAGATAATTTTGGGCCAGGCCCACCAACAAAACCAATCCGCTCGGCGCCGTTGGGGATAAAAAATTTTTGTTGGTGTTGGTTTGTGGGAATTTTGTGGGTCGGCGGAATGATGATGAAAAGAACGACGGATGGACCGGCGGGTGGATTGGATGGGTGGCATGGGAAGCGCCCGCCCCCCTCCAATTTTTGGCACCCACTCACCCTGCCCATTCATACCGGGACAATTCAGTGCCAAAAATCTCTTAAAAAAATAATGAAAGGATTTTGTGCGTAAACTTATCAAAATAAGTTGATAAAAAAACATTAAAAGTTTGGGAATTTTAAAAATCTTTGGGATTGCATTTGGCACTTTCCTTTACAGGATTTGACCCCCTCCCCCCCCCAAAAAATAAAAAATTATTTTTATATTAACATAAACACCGCAATGACATCGGCCATTTATGATGGATTATACGAAAAGTTTTTAAACCATTACTGGCGTCAGATTCATTAAATTCTGCTGAATTCACTTTCTGGTGACAGATGGGCGGGTGGTACGCGGGGCGGTCACTTGTTTAAATATGAAAATTTATTAAAATAATGTCTGTATTTTGGCTCATTTTTAAATTAATTTTTAAAATTCATGGTCGGCTTTGTTTGGACACAAAAATATAATTATATAATTTAACGGCACTGAATTAGCCGGCACCGTTTTGTCGTCCCCTCCAGTGCACGGAGGACGCAAATTTTGGGGGCGCTGCGGGCGCCAAACAAAATTGCTTCAGGCAACGAAAGAGAAGGGATTATTTGGCACCAAAAAAACTGGGAAAATTGGAATTGAATTTTGTTGGCAAAGCTTGGAAAAACAAATAGAACCAGCAGCCAGATAGATGGAAGAATTGTGATCGATTTTTGAAATAACAAATGCTTAAGACAGAGCCATTAAGGATGAAAGTTAAATAATTGTTAGCTTTAGTTCAAAAACGAAAAAAAGATAATAATAATATAAAGAAAAAGATTTGGAATTCCTATTTTTTATGTTTTATGACTTTCTGTTAATTTCATTTAWGTTTTCCATATATTTATTTTAAATACATTCAAATTAAAAGATTTACTGACCAACTTTTTCGAGAGTAACATATAATTTATTTGACCTTCAAAAAAATATATTTTATTTATTTAATGTTTTTAAGTTGAAATGTTTGCGGAGTGTGCGCTGGAGTGTTGTAAAAAAAGAGAGTAAAAATTTTTTGCATTTCTCCGAGTCCATCGATTACAATAAATTTGCTGCCTCTGTGTTTTACACCAAACTCGCGCACATATTCATTTAATTTTTCCCCCACAAAACTCTCTTTTTCTTATTACCTTTTTTGTTTTCATCTCGCGCAATTTCACCGCCGCCCCCCACAAAATTTGCCCAATCCGCCGCCGCCACGCGACCGCCGACGTGTGACCTCGCCAAACAAAGCGCGCAAAATACGCTAACTTTTTTTTCAATTTTAATTGTTTTGATTTTCCAATTTTAGCAAAATTACTAAGCAAATTAAGAGACCAGTTGATGTTCCGGTTTCCATTTTTTTGAACGTTTTCCGAAGTTCCGGTTGTGGAAGCGATGCGACGAAACTTTTTACTCACTCTCCAAAATGGCTCACATTTTGAAACGTTTTTTTTCCTTCAAGAAATTGAACAAATAAACAAAAATTAGACATTTTTCTGATGAATCCGCTGATCTGGCTCATTTCGGCACTCGTTTTGATCATTCCCGCCCTGATCCGGCACATTGTTTGTCGCTGTAGGCAATATCGCGAATTTGTGCGACTTGTCGACAAACTGCCGGGCCCGTCGGCACTTCCAATTCTTGGCAGTGCACTCAAATTTTCACCTGACAGCGAAAGTTTGTGCTGAATATTTTATGGGGTTTTTTAAAGATTTAAATTTGAATTAATATTAAAAATTATAACCTCCTTTTTACACCGATAATTTTAGTTTTAATTTTTCAACATTTAATTTTATAAATGACCAAATTTCTTTGAATCAGANCCTGTCTCTTATACACATCTAGATGTGTATAAGAGACAGGTTCTGGAAAGTGCCGAAAATTCCCAGTTTAACTGACAGGCCTAATACTTTTGTTGTTGTTGCAGAAAGTACCAACCCTGTCTCTTATACACATCTAGATGTGTATAAGAGACAGGCCTAATACTTTTGTTGTTGTTGCAGAAAGTACCTACCAAATGGAGTATTATTTTCGCAAATATACTTTTGAAGGCGGTGGAGGGCCGGACACAATGAAAGGCAATCCCGGCATTATGCGCCTTTGGATCGGTATGGCACGCGCTTTTTTTTTGAATGTTTTTTAATTACCCCAAATTTGCAGGGCCAAAACCGATTGTCATTTTTTGGAAGCCGGAATCCGCCAAGGCGATTTTGGAAAGTGAGTGTGAGACAGACTGTGGTTGACCTTGGCTTACTTAAAATTGATTCTTGGCAATTTTACTTAATTATGGCAGAACCTTCTTGGCTTTTGTCATTTATTAAATTGAATATTTAAATGAAAGAATATTTCAAGAATTTCGCAAGCTTTAAATTAAAAAACAAATTATTAAACAATTTTTATTAAAAATAATAAAATGCCTCAGGCAATGTGCTCATCACCAAACCATTTGAGTACAGTTTGCTGCAAGATTGGCTTGGCACTGGACTGCTGACAAGGTAAATTATTTAAATGAATAGAAAAATTTAAACATTTTAAAATCATATTTCTTATAAAAGTACGGGCGAGAAATGGCAACGCAGACGTAAACTGTTGACGCCGGCGTTTCACTTCAAAATTTTGGCGAATTTTATTCAGGTAAATTTAAAAATATAAATGACACAAATTTTTTATTAATATAAATATTTAAAAATAAACAAAAACTGGAGTCCAAAAATGTTTTCACTAACCAAACCAAATTAGGTGTTCAATCGACAGTCCAATGTGCTGGTCGAAAAGTTGGATGAATGTGCCCAAAATGAATATCCGTTTGACTTCTACCGGATGATCAAGCTTTATGCGTTGGATATCATTTGCGGTTTGTTGTTATAAATGAATGTGTAATTTAAAAATAAAATTAATCAAAAAAATTAATACATTTTTGCAAATGAAAGGTATCAAATTAAATAGCAGGTGAAAATTAAACTTAGCGGCTTTGATTCGCCGGCCAAATTTCAATTAAAACAATAAATTTTATTTAATAAAAAGATCAAAGGCGCATCATATCATAGAATCATATTCCGCCGTCGAAAATCGTAGGAATGAAAGGGATGCCAAAAAGAGTTTGGATACTAACCGAAATTCCGGTTTCCAAACCCAAAAATGAAATTTTAAATTTTTTAAATTACATTTTTCTTTAATACATTTAAAAGATTTTAAAGGTTATTGTGTGTGTTATTGTCTAGAAAATCGATCCAAAACAACGAAAAATAAAAATTTTCCGCTGCYAAACCGGTTACATCCCTGCTGTCGCCTTTACCCTTCATAGATTATTTTGGTTTCAATAATTAATTACCCCTTAATTATATTTATTAGGTTTATTTAAATTTAATTTTCTTTCCCAACTCAACAGAGGCCGCAATGGGCACTCAGCTGAATGCCCTACGGGGCGGAAATCCGAAGTATGTGGAAGCGGTCAAAAAGATGTGCGAACTCTCTTTTCTAAGGTCAGAAAAAATTGCACAAATTATATTGGTTTGTGCGCGGACTTTGCCTCTGATCTGTGGGAACTAGGGAGGTGATCAAATACCGATCAGGGATGGGCAGATTTTTAAAAAGTGTGGTCTGTTTTGTTAAAAAATTAGATCTGATAAACCGGGCACAGGACCATAAAATGCAAAGTCGGTATTGAACAAATAAATGATCTGGACACTGAGACATGGTGCCGTCGTACTTGCTCAACATTTTAACTAAAAACGTTCATAGAATGCGTTCGCCATGGCTTTGGCCTGCGCCTGTCTGGTGGTTGTCCGGCAAAGGAGGCGAATTTGCGCGAAATTTGAGGGCAATCACTGAATTCACTCAGGGGGTTAGTGCCATTTTTGGGTTATTTCACTTCACACATATATTAAAAAAGCTTTGAAATTTAATTAGGAGGTCGCATAACATATGTTTGAAAATGCTGAAATTTATTTAAAATTAAATTGCTTTTCAACGTTTTTGAATTTGTTTCTAAAAGTTTTAATTTTTAATTATTTTTGGAGCTTTTAAATTGTKGAAAATTCAGATAGAAATTTAATTCAATCACAACATAAAACTCGCTCGGATTGCGTATATATATTCCCGTGCATATCCAAGCTCAATTTTGGCTTAAATCGATGCAGGTAATCGCATGCCGTAAGCGGGAACGCGCTCAGACGCGACAACAGAACGGTGACGGAATGGACGGCACAAATCATCAAAATGGTAGCAATAACAACAACAACGCCAACAGAAATGCCAACGTCAACGAAAGCGGAAAACCAGCGGCTTGCTTTTTGGACATTCTGCTGGGATTGCAGGAGCAGAACAACTTCAGCGACGAGGACATCCGTGAGGAGGTGGAGACGTTCATGTTCGAAGGGCACGACACCGTTGCAAGCAGGTAGTAAGCAATCCGGGTGTTTGTCTTGAACGAATTATTTTATGGCCAAAATAATTGTCCGGGAATCCGAGGAGCGAACGGTGGACATCCGGTTATTTTTGAAACTACCCGTCGGTGTCCCCCGGGGGGGCCGGTTAATACCCGGACTTGTGTTACCCAGTAGAGACCGGGCGGAATCTCGTGGTATTAAGTGTTGGGATCCCGACCGTGCATTCTTCAATCCCGCGGGATTGATTGTTGATCTTTTCTTTTTTTTAAAGTAAAATTGAACCATTCTTTTCACTCAGAGCCCAGCTCGAGCGCAAAAAAAAACTGCCCGCTTTTAAAAAAAAGTTTGATTGCAAATCTCATAACAATGACATACAAAGTTTAAAAAATTGCGCCGCAGGCAATGAGAATATTTCTTAATCCCGCGGAATCCCAAAAAAAAATTCTTTGAGATTTGTCGGTATCCCGACCGATTATTTTTGGGGAATTTTTGGGTTGGGCTGGGATTGGGGTTTAGCCGGAATCCCAGATCTCAAAATATGGGTTTGGCCGGTCCCTACTGCGCAGCCAGTCAATTGCTTCAAAAGGATTCACTGGAATTCGATAAAATACGGACAAAATGATCGGAATTAAAAACAAAAATTTTTCGGATGGTCTCAAAAATTTTATTGTTTCTCTGCAAAGTGTTGGATTCACCGTCTTCTCGCTGGGACATCGGCCTGCGGTGCAGGCGCGTTTGCATGCAGAAATGGACCATTTGTTCGGCGAGTGCCCGGAACGAGACATTACATATGACGACTTGCCACGGATGCGGTACACGGAACAGGTGTGTAAACAAATTAAAATTACGTAAGTTTACAAAAAACTTTGAAGTCATGACTGCTCGCCCCCCCCCCGAGCGATTTTCGATGCTTTCAAATATCCCCGATCCCCGACCCCGACATGGCCAACCCCGACCCCGATTTTCCCGCCCCCGAGGGGTCGGGGAGCAACCATACTTTTAAACAACATCATAACACCTTTTTTTGATAACCAAATTTTACAAATTTAGTAACATTCAAAAGCTTATGTGCTCTAAAATTAATGGATTAAGCGGATTAAATGCTTCATTAATTTTTGAGAATGTCAGAAAATAAAATATAGAAAATTTTGACTTTTTCATGATCAGAGTAGTCTGTAACATTTTTGGTAGGTAAAGCGGGATCGGGTGTATTATCTCGATCCCGGTTTTAGTCGATTCCGGTTATCGAGATTAGAGGCCCGGGATCCCGGCTTTGGAGATTTTTATGAACCCCTTTAGCATTGGCAAAAGTTTTTTTGTTGGGTGATCATTGTTGAGTTAATTGAAAGGCTTTCAAAATTTTCTCTGATGCACATATTGGCGTCGCCAATCTCCTCCATTAGAAAATATTTTTTGAAAAAAATTGCGCGCAAAAAGGGATAGGAAAACCTTGAAATAATATTTTAACATTTTTTTGAAGATTTACGATCCCGACTAAAAAAGTCGATCCCGACCCCGATTTTTTAAACTCTCGATCCCGTTCTATCCTCCTTTGAAGAAAGAACATTATTATAAGACTTTAGCTGGGAAATTTGAAGTAAATTGGCTAATTAATATAGCTTCATTTAAGTCCAAATTTTGTTTGTAATATATTTCTAATTAAGTGCGTGCGCGAAACAATGCGACTTCTTCCATCTGTCCCACTTATTGGCAGGTCCGTCCATTTAGTGATTTGTTTGTTTGTTTGATTCGAAAAATAATTTTTTGTACTATTTTTTTTCCATTTAAATAAATTTCCATCTTTTTTTGACGTCAAACTTTTCAGAGTTATCACGGAGGCAACAGAAATTTGCGGCTTCACAATTCCGGCCGGATGCACCGCAATGGTCGCCCCGTTTTCCATCCACCGGGACAAAAGGGCAAGTGTTTACACAGTTTTAAAATTATTTGCAAAAATTGTCCCTACAGTAGTACCCTTTTACAGTATTATCATGCACCGGATGATTACGATCCTGAACATTTTTCCGAAGAAAATGTTCTTCGGCGCAATAAAGAGCCATTCGCTTATTTGCCATTTTCGGCGGGACCTCGGAATTGCATAGGTTGGTTTGTGTGGAGGCATATTTTGGAAATAATTATATAAATGGATTTTTAACAGCAAAAACAAAAAATTTTTAAATGGTTTAAAATATTTTAAAAAATGAATAAAACTCGCCATTTGTTTGAAATATTGTTTTAATTTCGAATTTAAAAGTGAACTTGGAACTTATTGGAGAATTTATTTTAAACTATTAGATATTTTTTATGAAACTGGAACATTATTTAAAAAAATTGATAATTTTTGAATGCTAAAATATTTGTTTATTAAATTTTAATTTTTCCAGGACAAAAATTTGCGGGCACCGAACAAAAGATTTCGTTGGCAAAAATTTTTCGCCGATTTCGCATAATTTCCGTTCAACACGAGCTGGAGAGTCGGGGACTTCCCGAGCTTGTGCTGAAGCCGAGTGATGGCTTTTGGATCAGAATTGAGCGAAGATAGAGATATTTTAAAGATAAAAATTGTGAATAAAAGTTTAAATTAAAATAAACATTTTTTTAATTTAAATTTCACAAAATTTTAACAGCTTAATAATGGCACCTTGAATTTTGACCATCTTTTTCAGCTCCTAAAAAATCTATAAAAGTGTTTTGGGTAATTTAAATCTGTAMCCAATGAATCATCAAATTTCCGATTTTCTATGTGCAACAATTAAATGCATTTTTTAATTTCAATGAATTTAACGCGCCAATTGACAAAGCCAAATTCGTTACAGCCAATAAAAATAGAAACATTTAAAATACACATCCAATCAATCAATAATAATATAAAAATCAATAGTCGCAAAATGATAAAATTTTGATTAAAAAAAAGAAAATGTGATCATTTATGCCAAGGTCAAAAAATGGAGTGGGCAATGCGCGAATTTGTTGTGCTCATTTCGGACCAGCAGCAGGCGCCCCTCCCCACTCAGACCGTTGGGTTGCGCGAACACAATCTATTTAAGAGAGAAAAAAATGTTTTGTTTAAATTATAAAATGTTTTATTTAAATTATCGTTTTGATCATTTTTTTGAGAGGGATTGGTGAKGGGGGGGGGGGGGGGCACCGGCCCGAATGTTTAATTGTTTATATGTACCTTTTTTAATTTTTGTTTAAATTATCGTTTAATCTTTTAAACAAAACAAATGTTTCTATTTTTAATAATGTTCTGATGAGAGCTTTTAAAAATTAATAAACCTTAAAATTTGTAAAACAAAAATGGACCTGATCCCTGTAGAGGCGTATTTTCTGTTCCACCAAATTGCAGCTTTGCAACAATTGCATCGGTTGTTCCTCCATATGATAGGCAGCCACGCAACTGCTCGGGAAGGTCAGCAATTGCTCGAGACAATCATTCAGCTAAACTTTTTGTTTGTTTAATTTACAAATTACTATAATTTGTGCCAAAATCTGGTTGATCTGTGATCAATCTGAGGCAGACAGATCATTTTATAAGTTTTCGCAACCTTTTGATCCAGACAGACACAGACCTTGAAGCCGTGTTTCCAGTCCGGGTCTCCGTTGTCCACCACTACCACCCGATTGCCCGGATGTAGGACACACTCTCCCGAGCTGTAGTCGTGGATGATAATGTGCATGATATTGTTGTTATGTTGTTGCTGTTGTTGATGGGATGGTTGCACAACAACTGCTTGCTGTCGTTGAGGGTGTTGTTGTTGTTGTTGCGATGGTACAGGCGGAAGACGTTTTGGCTGAATCAAAGAGTTGGTTAGTTTTAAAGTTTCCATTTGAAGAGCTTCAAACTTGGGCCTTTATTTTAATTTCAAATTAAAAATACAGTAAGAGATAGGTAAAACGTAATATAAAAAAATATATTTGTTTTGTTTTTACCGATGGCTTGATCGAAGTCGGCACGGCCTGCGGCCGACCGTGGGGTGACGCACTTTTGTCGAGACTTTGTTGCCCGGATGAGACAGCAAAACGACGCGCTGAATGAAGGCTTAACCTCTGCGATTGTTGCACCAATTTTCAATTCGAATATTTAAATATTATATATATCTCTAATAATGAAATTGTATTGGCACGAATTTGAAAATAAATATTTAAATAGGTAGGTACATACTAAATACCTATTAAACTTTTCCAACAATATTGAAATTTAAAACAAAAAATGCTCACTGTACTGCGGCCTCATCATGCCACTTTGCACCGGGTCCGGCATTTCTGCGCAATCCAATGACAATGATTTCATCTTTTCTGACAGCTTTGGACGTCTTCCGCTTGACGGCTGGCAATTGTTGGCACCGTTGGATGGCTCGTTGGCTTTGCCGTTTCCAATTACTAATCCTTTTCCGGCAAAAATTCCTAAAATTATTTAAAATAAATTTTATACAAAAAACTTGCTGCTAGTTCGCCAAACCCCCACTAACTCTCGCTACTCTATCCCGAATTGTGCTACATTTTATAGTGCAAGTCGTGACAAAAGTGACGATTTAAACAAACTGTATTAAACTATGCTAATTGCATAATTAGGGAAATCCCAGCTCTCATCAACTTGCTAGCTCGTCACACCTCCACTAATTCGCTACTCTATTCCGTCACGTTGCGAGTCATGACAAATGTAGCGAATTGGGACAAAATTAATTCCTAATTCGTTATTTTTTTCCCGACTCGCTTATAGTTTATTATGCAGAAAAGGAATGCAATTTTTAATTAAAAGTGAAAAGAAAA
>MEIZ01000029.1:477846-490645 GCA_001723225.1 Globodera ellingtonae | reverse complement strand
TTTTTCCTTTTTGGCACTTGTTGCCTCTTGGCATTTTCTCCCTTTTTACCTTTTCCCCTTTGGGTACTTTTCCCTTTTGGCATTTTGCCTTTTGGCACTTTTGCCGCTTGGCACTTTTTCCTCTTGGCACTATTCTTCATGGCATTTTCTCTCTTTTTCCCTTTTTGCACTTTTGCCTCTTGGCACTATTCCTCTTGGCATTTTCTCTTTTTTGCCTTTTGGCACTTTCTCGATTGGCACTTTTCGCCGCTTTTGGCTTTTCCCCGTGGCCTTTTGGCACTTTTTCCTTTTGATTTTTCCCTCTGGCACTTTTCCCCCTTGGCGTTTTTCCCAATTTTAGCTTTTTCCTTGGCATTTTTCCGGTTTTTGGCTTTTCCCTTTGGCATTTTGACTTTCTCCCTTTGTTTAAAGGTTTTAACAAAAATCATTCGCCTTTAAAAATTTTTATTATTTTGTTTTTTTAATAAAAAAAGCGATTAAAAAATTTTTAGTTTAATATTAAATAATTGAAAAAATGTGTTAATATTCCTGAATTGAACCCACACATTAAACAGTGCAAGATAATGCGCTTAACCACTACACCACGAACTCGATCCATCACTTATTTTTTCTTTACCAATTCCCAATCCTGCCCACATCTTCTCATTCCTCTCTTTCTCCGGCAAAAGTCTCTTCACTTGCCACACTGTTTCTTTGAAATCTTTCGTCTACCCTTCTTCACTTTTTTAGTACTAAATTCAAACATTTATTTTTACGCGAAAATACCCTCTAATTCAAATCAGGACAAACAAACAAACACACACGTCTCCTTTTTATATAAGGATGTTCTAGCGGGAAAAGTGATGGGCTCGTCTAAAAAATGTTACAAGGCCAAATTGGACAAAAAATCGGGTTTTTCATTTGTTGGGCCTAATTTTCTTGAGAGCTATCCAATCGCTTAGTTCTTGCTTACAAATATCTTCTACAAACAAAAAGCTTTCGAATTACTAAATTCGAACGATTGTTCTTGTTCAATGATTTTCTTTTTGCCATCTAATTCATAAAAAAAATAAATGTTTGGAAAATTAATTTTTTTTCAAAAATCCTGGGCCGCATTCATTAACCATAATACTGAAAAACAATAAGTTATTTCGTTCTCAAGAGATGGTGAAAGTTTGAGACGGATCCGCCGTATACAAATGAAGTTAAGCGTATCGAAGTGCGTGATGCTTTTTTTTATTGTTGAAAAAGGTGAGAGAGAACGCCAAAGGAGAGAAAGTTAAAGAAAGAAAGGAAATTTATTTAATTCTCTCGCACTCTCTATTTATTGGCACACATCTCGCTTTTTGAGCCGCTGTGTTTATGAAAATGTTGATACATACATATTTCGCTCACTACCCCTTACAAACAGACAAGCAAACAAACACATCCTCCTCCTTTTTATATAAGGATTTTGAGGCCAACATTGATTTTTGAAAATTTTCAATTTTCGAAAAATTTTCGGGTTCGGGGCTCAAGTACGTAGCCAGGGGGGGGGCGGGAATGAAATTTGAGAAAAAAAACAATTTTTGGCCAATTTTCTTAACAAATTGCCATCAAAAATCAAAAAATTTTTCCGGCGGCGCCTATCGGCACCGCCAGGCTGCTCCCGGCGCTCAAATGGAAATGCCATCTGAGCGCCGCGCTCAGATGGATCAATTCCCCTCTCCGAAATTTTTTTCTAGCTACGTCCCTGTCGGGGATCATACCTAATTGGTCAAAACGGGGTCAGATTCGGATGCTATGCGGTACTTGTGTGTTATGTGACCCAAAAAAAAATTTTTTTTTCTTGACGTTTCTGGGGGTTTCCAGTGCCGTAGAATCCAAATCTGACCTCCATTTCGGCTCATTCCGAACCCCGAACCCGAATTCGAATAAATTTTCCAAAATTCCAAAATTTGCATTTTTCCGCATAATCGTAATTAAGTATTCGATGTGACATATTTGCTGTTGCTCTTTCACCATTTGCACACCAATTTGCATGTGTTCTCCCGATTGATAACAGGCATAAATGACCTTTAATTCCCGAATTATTCGGAAAAATACAAATTTTGGAAAATTTATTCGAATTCGGGTTCGGGGTTCGGAATGAGCCGAAATGGAGGTCAGATTTGGATTCTACGGCACTGGGAACCCCCAGAAACGTCAAAAACAAAATTTTTTTTTTGGGTCACAACACACAAGTACCTGCTACATATGCACCCCGAACACCCCCTAGAAACACACTTTTCTCGACTTTAATTTTTTATTGTTTTATCAAAAATAGCGGCAACAAAACACACTACTAAATTACCCAAAATGCCGGCTGTCACGGAAAAAGGGATTCCGATTGAATCTGAAAATAAAAAAGCGAATGCGAAAAAGGAGAAGAAGAAAAAACTTCCAAAAAAACTCAAGGAATGTTTTGAGGTAAGTAAATATGTGCATACGTCTCAAATGCTTTTTTGTTTTTGCCGCCGCAGAATTCAAATTTGGATTATTTTTGAGGGCATTGGGCATATTTCAATGTTCGAATTTTGGTTCGAGGTCAAAAAATTGAAATGGAGACAGAATTTGAATTCTATTACTAACTCGAAAAAAAACGATAAATTCACTATAAAATGGATTCTTCCTGAATTTTTTTTTTTAATTTTGTTTTTTCGAGTGCGTTGACGCCGGTTCCATCGTTCTGATCGCCTCCTATTTGGACATACCGCCGGAGCCAATCGCTGAGGAGAACAGCAAAAAAGCTAAGAAAACGCGGAGGGCGCCTTTTGAATCGCCTGCCCACGAATTTGGGTGCATTCAGTGGTCAGTAGAGGAAAAGCCTTTAGAAAAATGTTGTTTTTTTTCTGGTTACGGGCCTGGGACAGCATCGGAAACGTACAAAATCAAAAAAAATTTTTAAAGATCGGCTTCGGGGTTTTGCAAAAAACATTTCGGACGTGAGTGCCTCTGGCATGGCTCCCGCAATCGAAAATTTTTTATGGAATTATTAAAAAAAAGATCATTTTCTTAACCAACATCGTTATAAACCTAAAAATTTATCCGGCAGTGCCTTTTGAAAATTTTTCCATAAAAACTGACTAAATTTGACTTGAAATATTTCTTTAAGAAAAAGACAATAAAAACCATACACCACCTAAAATTAGTTTTTTTATTAGTCCCCTTCCGAAAAAATTTTTCTGGGTACGTCCCCTTGGTCTCTGGTGCTAATTGTAAGTATTCCAGGCTAAATGTTTTCATCCGTCGAAAAAATATTGATGAAAATTGTACAATTTCAAAAAAAAAATTTTTTTTTTAAATTAACCAAATAACTTATTTTAGGCGACTCTCACTTGTCCACCAGCTTCGTAAGGATGGAAATGGCGGCTTTTCAAAGCACATACTCAAGGTTTGCTTTTTTGATTTGTTTAACAGTTTTTCACAAAATTTCTAAAATAGTCTTAGAATTGTCTGATGCAAAGATGTTTTGGGGGGCTTAGACTTTGATTTTAACGTTCATTTTGACTCCAAGGACCCGAATTTGAATATTTTTGAATGTTTTAATTTTCAAAAACCAAGCTTGACCTCTCAATATTGTTCAAAAAAGCACCGAATTCGAGCATAGTTCGCATTTTTGTTGTAATTTTCCGCTTTTTGAACAATGTTGAGGCAAATTGGACTTTGAATTTTTGGCCAAATGTTTGAATTCCGGTCAGGGGAAATTGGAATGGGTTAAAACAGGGGCTCAGATTCAGTATCTACGCCTCCGAAAACCCATAGAAACACCTTTCTTTGTATCAACTTCCTAAAACTATTTTTAAAATTTTGTGATGAAATTTTACCCAAATAGGGACACAAACTTCTTTTTGTTGTTGAATTTTTGAGAATTTTTTTACCGTCTCTTTTTATGGCATAATTTTTCATCAAAGTTGGCATTGCACGCGGACCACCGGAAGGACATTGCGTGGCGCGCGGAAGTGTCCGGCACTTTGACAATGAAAAAATGGACAGACAAATTGCTGGAGGGGACAAATCCGAGAAAATTGAACGAATTTTCTGAGGTGTTGTTTTTTTTGTTGTTTTGTTTTAATTTATATTTAGTGGCTTATATTATTTTTAACATTAAATTTTTGGATGAAAAAATGCGGCAATTTTTATGGAATTTTTTCAAAAGTTTCTTAACAAATACTCCATTTTTTGGGAGGGTCGGCGGTGCCGATAGGCGCCGCCGGGAAAATTTTTTTGATTTTTGATGGCAATTTGTTAAGAAAATTGGTCAAAAAATTGTAAAAGTGCAAAACAATAGTGCCCCCCCTATAGTTTTTTTTTTCTCAAATTTTATTTCGGAGGGGGGCATGCCCCCCCCCCTGGCTACGTGCCTGCAGGACGCCAAAGAATATAGGGTTTGGGATAAGCGGCTACTTGTTTGTTGTGAGAATTTTAAAACACTTTTTTTCTTTTTCTTACAATTCCCAACTTTGTCCAATTTTGATACTTTCGATGAATTTTTTTCTTTTTTGGTTTAAAATTCTCAAAAAAAATTTTTTTGATCGGGCGCTTATCTGGTCTTTGTTAGAATAATGATTTTTTTTAATTCATAATTTTTTTGTGCAGCATTTCGCCACCAGTTTCAACCAGTTCAGCCAAATGCATTCGTTCCGCACCGAATTTCCATTGCCCATCGCTGGCAATGCGTTCGCCTCAGCGGACGGCGGCAGCCGCGATTTGGCCAATGTCTATTTGAACAATCGACAATTCAAATTTGAGCTCCAATTTCTGTTGCACGATGTTGAAATGGGGTGAAAAATTTTTAAAAAAATTAATAGTAAATTAAATTATTTTAAATATTAAAAAGGTTATTGATATGAAGTTTGTTATACGTCCGTGTCCTTGCCTCCGTCCTCCTAACAAAAATTTTTTTTAAGTTAATGATTTTTCTGAGATTTTTGGGGACATATTCCCTCCCCCATTTCCTCCGATCTTCGCTTAAACAAACTATCAAGACAAATTTCTGCCAAAAAAAATTGAATATTCTTCGTTAATAATTTAATCCTCTAAAATTTAAAATTCAGACACACGCCGTTGCTCGACTTTCAAAAAAATCAATCGCTTCGCAACGCGGTGATCAATGTTGGGACACGAAAGTTCTACGTGAATAAGGAGGTCGGGGGCCCGGTGTTGGGCACAACCAAGCGATTGTTCGAAAGAAAATCAAAAAAAAAATTTGTCTATATTTTTTTTCTCACTTTTTGCTATCAAAATGCAAATTGCCAATTTCTCTCTTTTAAGTACCTTTCGATGTACTCGCCAATCTTTGCGACAATGTTCACTTCGGAAGGGTTTGTCGAAGCGCGCGAGCACCAGGCAACGCTTGAGGGGGTGACGCCGTTGGCGTTCAACGAATGTTTGCATTTGCTCTATGATCCGTTGCGACTGCCTGAGGGTGTGTGGTGTGAATTTTTGCGCCCCAAATTCGAATATTTTTGTTTTTCAATTTTCTCACTTTTTTTAGCCCCCCTTTTTACTGACTTTTAAGAGGCCAAACATTTTGAGGGGGTTCACTTTTGCCGGGTGCAGGTCGTGTACATAAAGTTTTAGAACGATTTTTGTTTAAAAATTTGTTTAAGTAAATTTTGGGCGGGAGTGACAAATTCTTGGCGATCTGGTTCCCCTTGTCGTGACTTCGCGGGGTTAGGGGGAAGGTGTTCAGTGGGGTGGGGAATTTCCAAAGACCGGCGATTTCAAGGCAAATTTATTTCTTCTCAGCAAACGAAAGGCACGATTTTAAGCGAGCGGTGAATAAAGCGAAGGGTTTTTCCAAAGGAGAGTAAAAGCGAATGTGAGAAGCGATCGGGTAAAACTCGGGGGGGGGGGGGAGTTCTTCCCGTCAGGATTTTTTTGGATTTTCCTTTTTCGACCGAATAATCTTGATAAAAATCTAAGTGACTCAGCCCAATTCTCGGAAAGGGGTCTGGAGCAGAGATGTTACCAAAAGGAAACCGGAATTTTGGTCCCGAATATGTCCTCCATATTGTCTGGAAACTGATCTAAACAAAAAGCCACCATTTCTGTGAAAATTTACGGGCTTTTTTTTGTTGCAAAAGTTAGGAATCCTGGGTTATCTGGTCTAGAGTACGATTTCTGAAAAACAAAACGCTAAATAATAAATATAACATGATTGATTCTCTTTTTTCCGATCATTCTCATTATTTGTTTAATTGGTCATCAACATGCAATGTTTTCAGAGCGTTACATTGATGAGCTGCTCGAGCTTGCACGCTGTTACACTATTCAAGTTCTCACGGAAAGATGCGAGAAAAAAATGATTTTTGTAAGTAAAATTGTTGATATTTATTTTAATTGTTTAAAAATCGCTCGGTACTTTTCCGTTATAGAGGAGGACTCCAGACGAAATATAAGTAAATCAAATCAAATTAGAAAACCACTTATCCATGGGTAATCAAGGCTGCTGATCAGTGACAATCTAGATCGGATTTTCAAAATTGGGAAAAAATTATTTAAGTGAAAAATCATATATGTATTTTRAAAATCTGTTCTTAGATGATGTCATATGATAAATCTAACGTTTTTATTCGTGATCAGCGCTCTTACCTTGGATAAGTGTTTTTTAATTTGATTTGACTTTATTTCGTCTGGTTTATTCTTGAAAAACTAAATGTTATTAAATTTTGAATAAAATAAAKAAAAAATGATTTCAAAGATGCGCAACGATGACACGACTGTAACAATTGAAAAGCGAATGCAGAGGGCTGAGGATTACGGTCTTTTGTGGCTGAAGGTAGTATAAATTAGAGTCAGGCCAACCCGATTTTTCGGGATCTGACCCAATCCGAAATCCCCGGTCGGTCAGGAGGATCCTGCTGATGATTTTTTTTGGGGGATCTCGCGATTTGGATTGAAAAAACAAACAAAATGAATTTGGTATTTCGCATTCAATCCCGACAGAATCCCGATTTCGTCCGCTTTCTAAAACGTTTATTTTTAATATTTTAACTATTCATCAATTTTTTACAAACATAAAAGACATAAAACCTTTTAATTTTATTTTTATGTGTTTTTGTTTTGAAACTTTAAATTTATTTAACAAAAGTTTACGGTTTACTTTTTAGTAATACATTTTAAATGGTGTCATTTTTTTGTTTACCTTAAGGCGAGTCTCATTCTGAAGAATGACGCGAATGTTTTGCTCAAAATTGATCGCATTAGCGACATGACGCGGGAAGTGTTGGAACGCAAAAAGAATGCGATGGTGGAGGATGAAGAGGAGAAAAGTGGGGAAAATTGCACAAAAATTCTTTTTAAAATCTTTTTATTGAGCAGACAAGAGTCCGAGGCTTGAAAAGCGATTGATAGTGGAAAAATTTAGCGTTGTTTTTATTTGTGAAAAATTATCTGAAAATTGTCCAATGCATTAATTAATTGGTAATATTTTTGCTCCCAAATTGCTAGTAAAAATTCATATAGCGCCTAAAGTGCCTGATTTGTGAGTTGTTAGTGTTTATTTTATTTTACATGAGAATTATACTGACTGAAAATAATATTTTTTGTAATACCTTTTTTAGTCCAATACAAATAATTTACATAGGTATTTAAGAGAAGGCRAAAGAAGAAGCAAAGAAAGAGAAGAAGATGGATGTCGATGGACAGCAGCAGGTGTGTTTGAAACCCACACAGCTCCAAATCAGTAGAAACTCCGAAAGAATTTTTTGTTCAATTGCTTTTAAAACCCCGCTTTCTTATTAGCAGAATAAGCCGGGCAGCAGCAGTGCGGCCGTTCGTGGTCGTGGTCGTGGTGGCGGCGGCAACGGCAACAGAGGCCGCGGTGGGCGGCTGCGTCGTGGCACTCGCGGGGTTCCCAATGCTTGAGTGATGAGGCCTATTTATTTATTGCCTTCAATGTTTGAACTAAAACCAGGAAATGGTCTGTGACCTGTGGTCTTTGGACCAAATCATTTTCAAAATTCTCAGGCTCAAATCATTCTTATTCCCTTTATTTTTCTATTCCTTTTATTTCGTTTCTTTATGACATTCAAAACAATTTTCTTTGGACATTTGTTGTGCTGTCCAACAAACCGGAATATAAAATGTGCCCCAACACGGACTCCGGCGGCTACACCCCCGAGAAAACCCCTTAAGAATTTAGTTTCCAGATTGGCAAAAAATATAATTTTGATCTTCAATGTAAAGGCAGGGCTGCGATATGATAAAATACGCTAACAAATGCTCGTTCGAGACAAGAAAATGCGCAAATCGATTGTTTGTAACCAGAAATATAGCTAGCCTTTGAAATAAAGTTCGCTTACATCAGGGTGCGCATCTGTCTTTTTTTTAAAGATTTGTCCTTTTTTGAGGTACCCCAATCTTTAAAATTTTAAATGTCCTTTTTTTAAAGATTTGTACTTTATTTGGGGTACACGTCCTTTTTTGTCCTTTATTTGAGATTTCTGGAGCTTTTTGAAGAATTTTTGTTGAAATTTTGAATAATCGTTAGACAGATTGCCAAATTTGTTAATTTTGAAACATTTTTCGCATTCTTTTTCGAATTTTCGCTTAAAAAATGTCCAAAATGTAACAATATTTAATTTTTATCCAAATTCTATTGTACTGATTTTCAGGATAATTCGAATTTTTGGACCAATTTTCTTACCAAATTAAGTCGAAGAGCAAAAAATTTTCCCGGCGGCGCCTATCGGCACCGCCGGCCCTTCCCATTGCTAATAGTCTAAAAAAATACGGCCATTTTTTTAAATTTTGGTTGCAAATTCCTTAACAAAATTGAGTCAATAATTCAAAAATTTTCTCGGCGGCGCCTATCGGCACCGCCGACCCCCCCCCCCCACTAAAGCAAAATTCGCAAAAAAAAATTGCATTTTTGAAAATCGAAAATCGGCAAAATTTTCGAAAATCCAAAGGAGCAATTTCCAACCCCCAAATGTTGAGGAAAATTGTTGGTGGAGAGAAATATGATTAAAAAAGTACATTTCATGCCAAAAATAAAGATTTTACTGCATTTTTGAACATTTTGTAAAATGTCCTTTTTTCGGACCCCAAAATCTTTTTTTTTACCCTTGATGTCCTTTTTTTTGAAAAATTTCAATGCGCACCCTGGCTTACATTGTTACGAATTTATGTCAAATTTTTTTGTTTTGTTTTGCTCACAATGCTGCTTTTAAAAATTTTTAGATCGCAGCCCTGATGTAAAAACTATCATCTATTTTTTTTTTATTGCATGCAATAAAACGGGCGATTTAGCAAAAAAATTATATATCTTTGTGCGTGTGGTTTCGAATGTTCGACAAATATGTGCTTTTTTTGACAAATAGTATATGACAAAGGGATCGATCAGAAAAATATATGACCATAGTGAGCGGGGATTATAGATCCGAACAATGTACCAATCAATATATACAACAAAAAGTGATCAGAGTGTGTTCGGATTAGGGCTGCTGAGCTCTATCGAGGTGATCAAGAGGTCCTGGATTAGGGCTGCCTGAGCTCTATTATCGAGATGATCAAGAGGTCCTAAAAGCTCTTGTTGAACTTTCGGGATTGAATATTTGCTGCTGTTGGCATTCGTCGTATTAAAATGTTGAGGTTTGCTGATCATGCTCAGAAATGGTTGGAGAAATTGTTTTGTTGGATGATGACTGCATGTCTGGTGCAGTTTCAAATTTATGACACGCGGCATATGGTTGGTGATTGAATGTTTGCATCTCAGCATTTTCTGGCCAATGTTGGAGTCGATTTAATGCCATGTTTTGCTGAGCGGTGATAGCATTATGTTGATCAAGATTCAGGTGCAAAATGTCGGCAGTTCGCTGGTGATCGGTGACGTTTTGGCGGTGGTCAGCGGCAGCAGCGAGTTCCACCAAGTTCACCGAATTTTCTGCCGCCGGTCCATGTGGAAGCTGCTCCTCGGAGTCTGGGTTTTGTTGATCAGGCGCCTCCTGCATGAGCTCTTCAGGTTCCAGCTCGAAGTTGGGGGGGGGGGGGTAAAATCAATTCTGGAGGTTCGATTTGGGCTCCTCTCTAATTTTCTCACGAACCAACATTGTTCGGATCTCGACATGCTTTGGCAACCAGAGATTGAGCATTGAATCAAAACAAAATATTTGATCAAATGATCACTACTAGTCACCAAAAACAATAAAATTAAAAAAAATTGACAAATATTTGAAATATGTATGTGTAAATGTGTAACTGATCTCTTTTCATGCCATTGATCAGGTCATCACCTGATTAATGTTGCGATCAATCGCCCCCGGCGTTGATGACGACTCCTCCGTCGTCCCGTCCGTGCCGGCAGGCATCCGCATCTGCTGATTGGCCATCATTTTGTTGGTGAATGCCGTCTTGGTGGCAACGCCGCCTTGACCCTGGAACGCTTGGACGGGCACGTTGGATTGTCGACGACCGATCTTTTTGCGGATCAGCTTCAGCACTGCTTTGCGGTAGGGCTTCACGAACAGCATAGTGGCCAACGGGTTCAGCACCTGTTGATGGGACGTATTTGATTAGGGTTGGTGGCAGAGGAATGGCCATCGGAAAAACAAAAAACCTATTGAAAAACTCGGCAAGCGCTGGCAAAATTTTTCAAAACGCGTGTGAAAAAGCACGAGAAAATCGATGCGCAAATTACTAGGTTGGCAATAAATTTCAAAATCATGAAAATTTTAAACAGATTTTATAAGTAATTAATTTTTTAAGAAATTTGAAGTTAAAATTAACGAAATACCTACCTAAAAAACCTTTAAACCCCAAATAAAAATGTTGCTGATTTAAAAACAAAGTTATTAACATATAAAATACACTTTTTTCATTAAACTATTTATGAATATTAATTATTTTAACCATACCGGGATGAAATAGAGTGGTATAGCTGCGTAGACCATGAAATAAACGGTGCCACCTTGGACCACAAAAATTGGCAACGTCACTTGGATGGTCAGCTCGAGCACTTCGACGGTGGGCAAAATTGCCTAAATTGTTTAACTTTTATATATATATATATATATATTAAAATTAATTTCGAATTATTCAAAATTTGTTGCAATCAGAGTTTATTTTTTATTATACTTGAACAAATTAAATTTATCCAAATATATGCTGCGCTGACTTGAACAATCATTGCGGTTGTGATTTGGTTGTTGTATTCGCGCATCTTCTCATTTTTCTTTATGTCCGCACGTCCGGCGGTGGCGGCGGCACCGTCGCCATTGCCCACGGTGGTGGCATTTTCGTACGCTTTGGCAATGTAATTGCAGGTGCCACGTGCACAACCCTACATTAATTTACATAAATAAAATAAATTAAAGTTTATTTAGGGTTGGCAGGCACCCCGACGTCGGGTTATTTTCGGGGTTTAGGGGCGAAAACCCGACCAAAAATGTCGGGGTTTGGGGTCGGGGTGCCATGCCCACACTTCAGTGCCAGCAAATTTTGAAAGTCTTTAACGTTTTTTTACCAAATCTTCAATTTGTTTTAAAAAGTTTAAGTTAAAAAAGCACACCCAAAATTGGGGGTTTTCACAGGAATATGGAAATGACTTTTTCACAAATTCTCTTCTCGTTTAGCTTTGGCTTAACAATAGCTTTTAAAAGCTTGGAGCTCGAATGGCATTTTTTGTTTCATTTGGTTGAGTTTAAAAAAGTTACAGACTTTTAAAATTTGCTGGAACTGAAGTGAACCGGCACTGAAGGGTGGGCACTGAAATGAACTGCTCCGGGGTGCCAACCCAAGTTTTAATTTAAAAAAAAAGAATTTTTACCACAATGACGACATAGCAAATGCCGAAAATGACCAGCATTGCAATACAATGCAGAATCCAAAGGTAGGAGCGCTAAAGCATAATACCTATTTTGGAAAATGCCGTCCGTACCGGGATTTGTTGTCTCGTAAATCCTGGGCCTGGTAAATTTCAAATCTCTGTATCGATTCTGGGGGTTTTTAAAAGGTCAAGCAAGCTCTAATTGCTTTTATTAAAATTCCAAATCACCGCTGGAGTGAATGATGAAAAGCGGATGTCCGTGATGCCGACCTCCTCATGCACCCATATGGCCAACTGTTTCATTTCCGAGCTGTACTTGGCGAACGGGTAGTCGGACAGGTAGTGCAGCATCACATGGGCAAACAGGAGAGCGGCCAAAACTGTGCCGGTCAGGTACTTCAGCCGGGCCGGAATATGGCCATCACTGGAAGAAAAAAAACGGAGATGGCTGCAACAATTTTTGAAAATACATAACTAAAAAAATCTATAAACATTTAAAATGTACTAAATATTCCATGATCTTAATGTTGCAAATCTCAGCTTTAAAAGCTAGTAGAACCAGGAATTTTTTGAAATTAAGATAAAAGGTAAGGGATATGTACAGTAATGGGTAAGGGATGGTTAAGGGATTTGTACAGTAAGGGATAAGGGATTTGTATAGTAAGGCATAAGGGATTAGGGATAAGGGATTCGTACAGTAAGGGATAAGGGATTTGTACAGTAAGGGATAAGGGATTTGTACAGTAAGGGATACGGGATTTGTACAGTAAGGGATACGGGATTTGTACAGTAAGGGATAAGGGATTTGTACAGTAAGGGATACGGGATTTGTACAGTAAGGGATAAGGGATTTGTACAGTAAGGGATACGGGATTTGTACAGTAAGGGATACGGGATTTGTACAGTAAGGGATACGGGATTTGTACAGTAAGGGATACGGGATTTGTACAGTAAGGGATAAGGGATTTGTACAGTAAGGGATAAGGGATTTGTACAGTAAGGGATAAGGGATTTGTACAGTAAGGGATA
>MEIZ01000029.1:466525-477786 GCA_001723225.1 Globodera ellingtonae | reverse complement strand
GGATAAGGGGATAAGGGATTTGTACAGTAAGGGATAAGGGATTTAGGATACGGGATTTGTACAGTAAGGGATACGGGATTTGTACAGTAAGGGATTAAGGGATTTGTACAGTAAGGGATACGGGATTTGTACAGTAAGGGATACGGGATTTGTACAGTAAGGGATACGGGATTTGTACAGTAAGGGATAATGGATGGAAGTGTAAATTAATTAGCAAAAATTTGACCGCGCTACCGTACTTGAATATCATGTAATAGCGGAACACAAACTGCACAGTTGTGGCGCACACAGACAGCAACAGCACTTGAAACCAGATCACATTTGCCTACAATTGAGGGCAATAAAAAGTTATACATACATACTGTACATTGGTAATGGATGTTTTGGTGCTATACGGTATATTAATACCACAAAAGAGAATTTTTGTATTAAAAATGTAAAGTAAAATTGAACTACTAATGAGAGGTTACTGTATAATTGTAGAGCTCGGACATTTGGCGGAAAAACCCGTTTTGAACCACTGCATGATAACCGTGGTCGACAATCTACAAAAAAAAAATTCCCGATTTAGTACAGTAATGAATTTATTTTTCATTACCGGAATGGGTTGGACGAGGAATGTGAACAAGCACAAAAAAATGTCCTAAATTTTGAGGCAAAACAATTTGGGTTTTTGTCCATTTATAAACTAAAAGACAAAATTTTGACCATCATGCATGGAGTCATCAACAGTTTGCTGTAGACCAACATCGGAGCCGGCGTTTTGGTGAGGATCAGCCAGACTAGGAACGCGTTGAACACCATGCCAAGCGTGAAACAGAAMGACGCGCAGCTGGTGTACACGGAGCGGACCAAATCTGTGAAATTAAATCTAAATTAACTGAATCGCTGAAAAATTCTAAGCKCGGTTAAGACGCGAGCAGTTCACAAAGAATCATTCTTGACCGAATTTCTTTCATTTAGCCATAACTCACCAAATTCATGGGCCATTTTGAAGCAATTTGAGCCAATTTTAAACGCGGAATGCTCCAAAATCCTATAAAAATGATGGAATTAYTTTGATACATTTAACAAAAAATGAATGAATGAATGCAAATTTATGATGGGCACATATTATTTCTAACCAGGAAGTTTGTCACGCCTTAATAATTAAAAAAAGTACAAAATGGCACTGTTATAAAAATTAAATACAAATGGCAAATGATCATCGTCATACGACTGGATTTGAACAAATTAGAATGCTCATTCATATGAACATAAAAAGTGCTTATTGTAAAGCTCATTAGACAATTTTTCAACAAATATTTTAAATGCTTGTGCGTTCGTGCGCGTTCTTCGAATTTCAATTTATGTTATCTCAAAACAATAACGGCACTAATTTTAAGCCATACGCCGTTAATTGTGAGCATTCAAAAAATGCATTCATTCATTTGCCAGATTTTGATCAAAATAAAAGAAATAGGTAAATGTGACGAACGGAATTTTAAAAGTTGAATAAATAGGGCACCAATTTTCAGGCACTGAAAATCGCAAAACAGTGCCTAAAATAAGCATTTTTAATCCGCCCGAAATAGGCATTGAAAATAAGCGTTAAAATAAAACAAATATGGACAAAGTCTAATTCCAAAAATATCCTAGGAAATGCCAAGATTCCCTCTATTTATGGCACTTTTGTGGCTAAAAGTGCATAATTACTAGGGCCCGCTTGTTTGTGCACCAAAATGGCCAAAATATGCACATTTTTTTAAACAATTTAATTAGGCCGGAAAGTAAAAGAAACCATTTTGAGATTCATCTCGACTTCGCAAAAGCTTAAAAAAACATTGGCACTACTCACATCTGGCATTTGGTGGCATTTGGCCACAATTGTGCTGCTGTCAATTAATTTCCCGCTCATAAAAACAACACATCTTTTGCAGCATTCCATGACAGTGACAGCGGGTGAAGTGAAATTGTACCCACAAAATGATTTGTTTGTTTATGCATAACAAAAAATTCATTTGTTTTTACGGTTTGAAGTGCGTGGCACACGCACGCACATTATTCGCATTTTCCGCGGGGATTATTCATTAAAATGGCGGYAAAAAACATGGTGATTGAATAAAAATATTTTTGGACAATTTTACCGTAACGTAACAATACTTTCCTGGGCTGATCCAAACAAAAATTTTGTTTTTTATTGAAGCGATTAGAGGAGATCCATTGAATTTTTTCAATGTAAAATAAATTAATCACTTCTTTTTTTTAGCAAAATGTTTGGCGTTAAACATTTTAATTCATTTGTGTGAGAGGGAAACTTTGTGTTTTAATTGCATTTATGTAAATTTCAAAAAGCTATCTTCTCGCGAGCAATTGGCCAGCAGCGCAATTGGACAATTACGCATCGATTAGTAAAGTTAATGTAGAAATGAATTCCACAACGGAAATAAAAGCACAAAAAAATGTTGTAATGCTTTTGAAAAAAGAAAAACCGAAAAAAAGAAGCGGAAATACTAAAATAAATGTTGTAAATGATTTTAATTCATTTTAATTTAACATCTGAGAATTGACTTATAACAAAAGAACAATCAATCGCCGGAGGGCAAATTTGCGGGAAGATGCAAAGCAAAGTAAACGACCGACAAAGCAAAGTTATAAGCTAATCGAAAATTAAACAGCACATTTTCAAGCAAAATCAATCAGATTTCACAAGTACAAAAGGCCGCAACATATCCTGAAATTCTTTTTTTGGTATTCTTAAAATTTTGAAGCAATTATCTTCAAAATCTTTTTTTTAAAATTAAGGCCTCTAACGACACCGCCGGATTCAATTTGCATGGGTTGGTCTCCCGATGGGCTTAAATACATACAATTRGATCCAGCATATTTTTTTATCAATTATAGAATACACCTAATTTTAACTACAGGTGTCAAATTGGTAAAATGTGCAACAGTTTGTACAAAAAATTTCAAACGATTTTAAACATTTTAAAATGGATAAATTTTAGGATTCTTTTGTCCTCTAGTCAACGTGTAGATGTTCTGTTGCTGTTCCTTCTGATACGCCTTCATTCTGCCGACCTTTTCCTGTAGAGCATCATAAGCATTCATCAGTGTTTGATACTCCTTCAATTCGATGACGGTCTTYGCTTGGAGCGCCTTAGGAAAATAAATTTACAATTAATTAATTCTTATTGACCTGCCCCGAAATAGAGACTAAAATGTAAGCAATTTAATTGAATAAATAATTCAGTGGGAATTTTTCTGTAATTAATGTGAGGTTAATTATAAAAGGAACCACTGGTTACTAGACACCCAAAAACCCACTTTATCCAGCGCATTCTTTGCATTATTTCCCAATTCATCCAATTGCTGCTCGAATTTTCTGTTYTGTTCTTCGACCAACTGCGCCATGTCCGTCTTCAACTTCGTGACCCCGCGACGTGGCTAAATAAAGTTGTTAAAATGGGATTTTAACCAAAATATTGCAACCAGAAAAGTTTTTGGTTATATTATAAAGGAAAGTTGTGCTGCTTTAGACCAATTTTCTAAAATMAATTCCGCCAAAAATTCAAAACTTTCTCAGCGGCGCCTATCGGCACCATCCAACCGSCCACTAATGTTAAAAACGCAAGGTTTATTTCATCGTCATTTTCTATTTCCAGGTTAACAAACTACAAATTTGCTATTATCATTATGAGCCACCCAATTTGGCTAATCGGTCTTTTTTTGATTGTTTTAATAATTAGTTCACAAAAAATTCCAAAAAAAAAATTCAATCCTGTAATTCCTGTTCAGGATCCTGTAAATTTTACAACAGAATAGCAGCAGGATTACAGGATTAATCCTGTGGAAAAAATTTTGAGTTCCAATCCTGTTACACCTGTCTCTTATACACATCTAGATGTGTATAAGAGACAGAATTTGTATATCGTGGTGAGAGGTCCGACGGCGGCGCCAAAGATTGAAGAATTTAAAAATTCCCACCTTTTCCATCGCATCATTCGAATTGATTCCCAATTCTTCCAACTTTTTGGTCGTCTCCTTCAACTCCAATTCCATCTGTCCAATTATTTTACGTTCCACAAATTTGGCGGCTTCTGAAAATTGTTCGGTTAAATTAGGTAACCCATAGAATTTGTATTATATTTTCAAAAAATGGCAATGTTTGTAATTAAAAAATATGCATTTTTAAATAAAATGTTTAAAAATTCTCACCGAATCTTCCAACTCTTACGCTCAATGCGGCAACCAATTTCTGCAGATTTTGTTGATTTTTTTCCAACTCGACGATCGTTGTCTGCTGAGCTTTCACAAGTCTTTGAATGTGCACCGATTCGACAACGACATTTGCTTGGATTGCCGACACTTCTTCCACTTGTTGCTGAAGATTTCTGTACGGTGATTGCTCATGCGGCCGCTAAAATTATTTAAACAAAATTTACATTGTAAAAAAATGTTCTCATCGATTTGACCGACCTTTTTGCCAAAAAAACGAAGACAATTCATTGCGTTTATTTTGATAGATATTGCAAAAGTGAAATATGTTTTATTACAAAAAATAAAAAACCTAAAGCGCTCGTTATTTTTGTTAAGCTTAAGCATCTTTTTTTAAAAAATTAAAAGCAAAAATAAAGTAAATAGTCAAATAATTAAAGAATAATTAATATTTTAAATGTTTACAAAATATTAATAAACTCAAATTTAATTACTTGAATTAAAATTATGCAAAAGGAAATTTGTCGATTTTATGTATTTGTATTTCGGATTTATTCTCATATTTTGGAAAATTTATGACCTAAAAATGTGGCATTCACTGTTGGGAATTAATCACATTTTATCCTCCATACGTCAATATTTGCTTTGAGCAAAATGCTGACCCAAAAATGGGAGGATTGGAAGGAAACTCAAAAGAAAAGTTTTTTAATATGCCAACATAATTGAGAACAATCAAATTTTGTTCAAAAATATTGTCTTTAAAACTATGCAACCCAAAATGTTATATTATTTCGACAATATTTTGATAGTCTGTCTAGCCGTTTGTGCAGTTTTTAATCAAAATGCAGCATCCGGGATACCTAATTAATAATGTTATCGGTTTTTGTTTACCATTTTATATGTGCCGACCATTCAAAGCAGACAAATGACATAAAAGGCTGTCGGCGTGTATGCAGTGGTTGTTAGATTAATTTGGCCAACTGCCACAATAAATTTAAACAGCATATCGTCCTCCTTAAAGAAATGTGCTATTTTTATTTTAATTGGGTTTTATTTAAATTGTTAATTAGGTATTAAATACTTGAATAAATGCGGGCAGATATATGGCCGTCAGCGACGCAACACACGCAAATGCGCGCAAGTGCGGCTCGAAGTTGAGAATAAGTGAATATATGAGCCCACAAAGCCAGCAAATGACAATGTACATTCTCGTAAATCTGTTTTTAATTTTTAATATAAATTTATTTTACCATCATTTTATTTATTTATGTATAAATTCCAAAACCTTGTAGTGAAAATAAAGGAATTRCCATTATTGCGATTATTCGGTTCAGTGCCAATAAATTGTAGCCAACTGCGATCGCCATGGCAGCAATTTGGTATATAAAGGCATCAAAATCGAAAGGCACCGTAATTCGATGCCCCACAAAATAACCCAAATAAATTTCCATGCTCCAAAACATTATCAAAAGGTGCATCACATTCTGAAAATTTTCTTTATCTCATTTTTTTCCTAGTAAAATGCTGTTAAAACACCCAACAAAAATGCCAAAATTAGTTCTAAAATTAAAAAAGGTGCTAAAAATGCATTTAAAGGTTTTAATATCTTTTTAAATTTTTGATGTTGTTAAGAAAAGCAAGAACAAATATATTTATTGGTATATTTGTCCTTTTTATTGCTCCGAATAATRGCCAAATAAGTGCTAAAAAATCAAATGCTAAATATTTTCATTCTTTCATATGATTTAGTTTAAATTTATTTTTTAATTACATTTATTTTACAATGTGCAGGAGAATGAAAAATGCATTTCGTTTTTTGGCAAGTTGTATTTTAGCCGGTAGCACCAACAAATGTGGCACAAGCCCGATGAGATGGAAGCCAAGAAAGAAGCTGGCCATGGCATTTTGGACATCCGAATAATTGGAACGATTGCATTGGTCCGCAAATGATAAAATTTCGCTAGAAACATTCATTGCCCGATTTTTGACGATAATTATTTGCCTATAAATTTAATTTTTGTCAATTTTTATTAAATGACTAATTATTTAGATAAATTTAAATCTCTATTTTCCATCGGCAAAATATTGTTTAAATTTTTTATAAAAAATAAAACTATGTATATAATGTGCTGTAAAAGTTTGTGAAATTATTTCTCGTAATTTAATGTGAACTAGTGCCAGTCTTTCAAACGTTATAAGAAATTGTAACAATTTCTAACTATCATCTTTGGCGTTTTCATTTCAACATTTTTTTTCTTCTTCAAAAGCCATTATTACAAATTCTTTAAACAAATTGGTTAGGTCGATTTAAATTTGGACGGGTCCGTCCGGCACTGCCGAGCAAGGCGCTGACGGCGGCCCGAAAAATCGTGAATCGCAGGATCGGCAGAAAGTTCGGAATTAGTTAATAACATTTAATTTTTTATTTATTTTGTAACTTTACATATACCTCAGGCTATGAAGGATTGCATTTATCGTGGACGGGTCCCCTTTTTTGCACTTTTTGGACTGCTTGTTTTTTAAATAAATGCGCATTTGTGGGGAGGTTGGTGACGCCGAAAAAGCGCCGGAAAAATTCCTAAATTGGGCCATTTTATTTAGCAAATTGGGAATGCTTTGGTGTGGTGTCAAGTTAAGAAACAAGCAAATTCCCCCCAGCAGTTTTAGTAAAATAATTAATATTTGGGTGTACATATATTTCAACCTCGTCATAATTGACGATTGTTGCCCGTCGGGGATTCCCTCCCCGCAACAACAACAAAAAATTTTGCCCGAGGCCATCCCACAAAGTTTGGTGGTGTTGGGGTGGGGGGGCGGCTAATTACCCGCTCGACATTGTGCGATTCAACACAAAATTCACGTGCGCAACCATTTTGCATGGACACAAAGAAAGAAGCTGAAGTAGAAGCAGAAGCAGCAGCAGCAGCAACAACATTCTTAGCCATCGATGGTCGGTGCTGTTGGGGTTGGTGAAGAACAGGAAGTGTGCTGGCCTTTACTATGTGTACGTATGTTATTGATGCGCAACGCAAAAATGCGGTAACAGTGGACAATGATGGACTACTGCAAAAGCAGCAGCAGCAGCAAAAATGTTGATGATCTTGTTTAAATCAAAGTATTAATGCACCAAAAAAATGATCAAAGATTGTCTTTAAAAATTAAATATTTTAATATTATAATTAATAAAATACTTTACATTATTTATTGGCATTTGAGACATTGTTATATTTTAATATTATGTTTCCGAAAATGATTACCTAAATAAAAAGTTTTTGCTTTAAAAAAAGAGCTATTTCTATGCACATAAATGAACAAAAAGAGATTTGCTTGATTATTTCAATATTTAAAAATATAATTAATTTGCTTTAATATTTTCCAAATTAGTTTAACGGCATCTGATAGTTTTTTTTCAAATTTTGCCTAATATTAAAGATWCCTTATACATATCTCATCAGATTATTAGCACAAATTGGGTCCAAAAAATTGCTCATAATTGAACGTTGTGGTTTGTGTTCAATATATTTGATAATTATACTCATACAAAATTCAATAATCCATTTTTCAGAGAATAGCCACCAATTAAATAAATCTCTTCTTTTAACTGCCCRYTTTGGTTCATTATACTGATCACCACTCTGATCATTTCCAAAAATAAACCGCAGGAACATTCACATCCTCCCCATTCATTAATCGTGCTATAATATACCCCCCTCGCCCCCATGATATTATCCYCCGCGGCGAGGTCCGCTAAATGACCTCAGCAGCTGAGAGGTATAAATTCATCCCCAACTGATGACGTTTTGCTCTTGCTACCGCCTCGGGTGAGCCAAAATTTGGGTCGACGGTGCGATCAGATCGATGTGTGTTTGGGGTGGGGGGGGGAGGCGAGAGCCGATGGTTATGCCGGCCGTCGAGATCGGCAGCAAAAAATGCGGTGGTGGTTTTGCGCGCATTATGACACTGACCACAGCGTTATATATATAAATATATAAAGTCAGCTTTTTATGCCGGAGATCCTCAAAAGCCAAAACGCATCCTTTTTTTGGGTTGAATTTCCAATTTTTTTGCTTAATGAATTAATTGATCGTCGCTTTCAAATCAAAGTGATCAAAACGAACCCCAATTAATAGGAGGGGATAAGCATGTGTTCCAATGGAAAATTTTTAATAATTCAAAAAGCAAATTTTAAAGTTWGAACTCAATTTTATTTTTATATACATTTGTGTTTTTTGTAAATTTAATTAATTCACAATTTCCCAAAAATAATTTATTCCCTATCCCCACAAAACCGTCCGAAAACCACATCATTTATTTATTTTTTTGAGTTTTGTCAATAACTCTCGGCTTTTGCTTGTTGCTTGTGTCGAGTCATTCAATGCATTCAAATGGCGGTACCGATAGGCGCCCACCGAATAATTTTTTAGAAAAATTGATAAGTTTTTGTTAAGAAAAATGATCCAAATCTCAGAAAATAATTTTTTGCCGCAGTTCACCTTTTTTTCATTTTAATTAATTTTTAAGCCTAAATTATCTAATTATTTAAAAATTTCGCTCCAATTACGCTGATAGTGTTCGTTAGTTTCATGGAAATCAAATAAATAAATATAGCAACTAATTGCAGTTTTTGCTAATCCAAGGTCATTTTAAAACAATTTTGATGAAATGAATGAATGAATAATGAATGATTCTCCCCTACTTCCTTTTCCAATTCAAATTATTTTTGGTTGGGCGTTTGCAAAGATTTGCTTCTTTTTTTTTGAAATTAATTTGATTTAAGACAGTAAATTGAGTGATTAGTAATTGTAATTGTAATTTTTTATTTTTTCAAAGGTCAGTTTCTAAAGGATTCGCTGATTTCTTTGATAGTTTGGGTAGATCGAACGGCTACCGGTCCGAAGGTCGAAAGGTTTGAGTGCCGAATGCTTTATAACTTTCTACAACCTAAACCCATTAGGTCGAACATTATACCAAATGAAAGCTCTTGATGAGGAGAAGCAATTAATAAGCAAAAACAAGCGATCTGATAATTATGAAAAAAGTTATAGCCAGAAAACCTTCAAAAATGGCCATTTTTGGAGTTTTTGACTTTTTTGGCCATAATTTTTTTTAAGAATTGTCCAATCACTTAGCTTTAACCTATTGATAACTCTATCTCATCCCAAGCTTTTATTTGGTATATGTTCGACCTAATCGGTTTAGGTTGAAGAAAGTTACAACACTTTCGACCTTCGGACAATTCAACCTTCGGACCGGATGCGGATCGGGCTGCAATTGCTCGGGAGTAGAGACAGACATCGATTGACGTAACAGCTTTTTTGCAACTGACACTATCCTGCTGATCAGACTATGCTGCTGATCAGATTAGTCCGATCGGCTCGTTAACGATCTGTTCTCCAACTTATGCGTTTAGATGCAAGCAGATAAATGCATTATTTGGAATCACAAAGGCTAAAAAAATGACGTTTGGTTTCGCCATATTTTAAATGAAAAAAATATTATTTATTTATAAATTGATCAAGCTTTTCTATCCGCTAAACTAGGCGATTTATCACACAGGAAGGCAATTAGTTTTTTACCAAAATTATTTGTCATCATTTAATGTTACTTTTTTCTGTACAATCCCCGCCCAAAATTTGCGCGCCCTGTCCTGACGGACGGACGGCGTTCCAGCGGCGTGAACAGTCCGCCAAATTATCAAATGATTGAAGCGGCAGGGGCGAGAGCAATCTCGGTACAGCTCTAAAAGCGATCGGGCTCCGGCTGGGGGGTGATTTTGGTGTAAATTTTCAATTTCCCAATTGGGCAGGGGTAAGACTTCAGATAAGAAAAAAAACATAGAGTAATTAATCTAAATTGAAAGAGTTATTTGCTAGCGGTGAACGCGAACTTCGTGGTGTGAAAAAAATAAATATAAAACTAATGGAAGATATTTTTCAGCTATACGAAATTTTTTCTCTTAAATTCACACTTTTTTAAATTGATAATAGCTTTAAGAAAATTTTACTTTTTTTTAAATTTGCTTATACCTCAATAGCAAAAATAATCTTTCAAAATACAAACTGTTGCAAAAATCAGCATTTTTAGATGACTAAAACAAATTTTGTCAAATAAACATTCACAAATGTATGCCAGACCGGCGAACATTTTGTGGTTGTTTATTTCGGGGATAAAATTAACTTTTACGCTATCGGCCAGCCCCCATTTAATATTTAATGAAAATAGTTTTGTTCACCATTTTCCATTTATTTTTGAAGTTTTTGCATTCATTTTTAATTATTTAAATAGAATTAAAAGAATGCATTTTTCAAATTTTTATAGAAAATCGAATCACCTTCACCGGTTAATTTTTTAAAAGTTTTTTTGTGTTCTTTCAATGACAAATTTTTTAAGAAAAATTATATTCCAAATTCACATCATATTCTTGTGACTGTTTACGAATCAAACCGTTAAGGGTTTGCCTTTTTATTACTAATGCTGGTTCTGTTTTCGGGTCCGATGCGCCAAATTTGTAAACAACTTTTTTTATTTACCGTATAAAAATTCGTCAAATATATTTCCGCCTACGCTTACAAATTAGTAGTGAGTTTGATTGAACTCATGGACAATGAAGAAGAAGATGATGATGATGATCAACATCATCATCATCAGCATACCGATTCTCACGATCAAAACAAACTGATTTGCACGTGAATGTGATCGGTTCGCACCAAGTTTTGCTTCCCAATCTTCCAAAACTCGTATTTTATATGCGAGAAGAGGAGGGCAATTTTAGTGCTCTATACACTTGTACAGTTTACGAAAGTGATCAAACACATCCCCAATATGTATCATCAAATAAACTGATTTTCACGTGAACAATCGACCGTCCGACCGTGCCCCATCATCATCCAATCGCCAAATTTTGCCGCCTCCTTTTTCCAAAGTCCATAGGCTGTCTCTTATACACATCTAGATGTGTATAAGAGACAGGGCATCAAAATCGAAAGGCACCGTAATTCGATGCCCCACAAAATAACCCAAATAAATTTCCATGCTCCAAAACATTATCAAAAGGTGCATCACAT
>MEIZ01000029.1:444102-454374 GCA_001723225.1 Globodera ellingtonae | reverse complement strand
TTCATAGACCGAATTGTTGTTGTGTTACGCCAACTTTTAGGTGGAGGAGGTGGAGGACGACGTCGAGCAGTCTAAAATTAATTTATAAATGATTTTGCAAATTGCTTTCGCGACGACTTTAGGCGATGACGTGGCAAACGGTTCAATAGCCATTGCCGACAACATTTCACTGGAGGCGGATGAAGTAATTGTCAACAAATTGGATTGAACCACCTTAATTAATTTTAGTTTAGTTTTCGATTTACCGAAAAAATTTCACACAGATTATTTTGTTCGTTCCCTCCCATACTCCAAAATCGTTCCACTACGGTTCATTCCAATACCTGTGGGAACGAGTCGAGTTATGGGAAAATCAGGAGTATGGGAACGATCGGAAAGTATGGTGAATTGGTGCCGTTCGTTAAATTATGTACTCTACCTCTGCCTCCAGCTGATGCGGTATGCATGAGGTGGTGGCTGATCGGCTTAGCCCAAGCTGCTGTTGATGGGGCCTATTAGCAGTCGCCGTCGGGGATGTGCCAAGCCAGCAGTCCTCCTCAAAGAAGATGCCGCTTTCGGGAGAACCGCCGCCATCGTCGCCAACAAAGCGCGGCGTCTTACGGCACTTCTCAACCAGCAGCTCTTCCGCCGCCTCCTCATCTTCATCTACCGACTCTTCCAGCTCAGTCCACAGACGCTTCTCCTCCGCCAGTTTGGCCCGATTCGTTCGGGACTCGCTTTTGTCCATTTCTGTTCTCGACAGCTCACATGCCGACTTGAAAGTGCAAAATTGAACATTTTGTAAAACGTTGAGAAAACATTTTTCAAATTAAAACACCAAAACCCAAAAATTCCACAAATATTTTTGTTTCATTCACCTGTTGGATAAGCTGCCGAGAAAGTGCATTTTTCTCGGATGCCAATAACTCGCGCACAACCCGCTCCAAACTGGACAGTGACTCGTCGTTGTTCGGAAACACCAAGTACTGCTTGATCTTGGGCAACGTTCGACACAATTGAAGTCTGAGTGTGTATATGCGTCGTTTATAAATTATTGTATTCTCGTAATACACATATAAGTTTTGTTTCAATGAATTAACGACCCCAAATATTGGAAAATTTTAAATTTGGTTAGAGATAGACGGGAACGGGATTTCCGCAAAAAAAGTATGGGATTCCCGATCCCATTCCCGCTTCTTTTTTTTTGCCAACGGGAATGGGTAAAACACGGGAATCCCGTTTCAGAATTCCCGTTTCCCTTAAATTTGAAATTCCCGTTTACGTTCCCGCAATATTTTATTTTACCAGACTCTAATTTTTATAAATCTATAAAAATGCCTTCGTCAAATCGGTTTGCCCGCAAATTTTGTTTTGTATGCTTGTTTGTGTTTGTGTGTGTACCGAATGTTTTCGATCGGATCGGTGGACAATTTGAGCACCGCGTACAAAAATTTGTCGATGAAAAATTCGCGGCTAAAATACTGCAAAAGTGACGGCACAATGTCCAGCAGAATGCGTCGCCTATAGCAACTTTGATGATGCGTAATGTCGCAAACGAAGAAGTCGATGATCGGCTGACGACTGCGATTTGTCGCAAACTCGCGCATCATCAACAGCAACGTTTGCGCAGCAGCAATGCGGCAGGGCAACGCACGCTGAAAAAAAAAAGTTAGAAAACAGAAAAATATTTAACAAATTCATAAATCTTCATGAATTTAAAAAATAAATAAAAAGGAATTTTAACAAAATAATTTGTCTTGCTTTTAAAGTTTATCGTTTTATTAAATTTTGTTTGTTTAATTAAAGAACAAAATACTATTTTTTAAATTTCTTTTAGGAAAAAATCTTTAAATATAAAATTTTTTGAAGATAACAAATAAAATGTTGTTTGAACATTTAAGTTATTTATTAAAATCACCGCTGTTAGCACTTCCTGTTTGAGCAACGGGACAAAGGTTGACATTAAATCCTTTGGTTTAACCAAATTGCGCAGCACCGCAATTCCGTTCAAATACGCCTCGTGGGCTCGCCACGAACCAGACCCCTTCATCAAACTGTTGCAATTGACCAAAATGCGGTCCAATTTTGTGAAGATCAGGTGCTGAAAATGTTTAAAAGGTTTAGRACCGCCACCCTTCGACGGAAGGCGAAAATGTCGGAGACAAAGGTGATAAAATCCGGCGGGATACCTAGTAGTGATGCACGCGAGTCTCGATATCGAGTCTCGACTCGAGAAAAGTCTCGAGTTTTTTAGGTATCGGGCTCGGCTCGAGCTAGGTCCAAATAGCCTCGTTAAACGACAAAATTTCTGGCTAAAAAAACATCTTTTTCGTGCATAACTCGACACAGAAAGCATCCCAGCTATTCACGGGTCAAAATCACGGAATATTTCAAAAAAAAWCAGTGCCCGTGATCACTTGTAGCCCTGCTAGCGATCTCGTCCGCGGTCTAACGCCACGAAAAATGCCAGGGGGGCTGCGGCATGCCGGAGGGGTTACCCCRGCRAATTTTTWTTCCACAATTCTCTACCGTTTGCCTCTTGGACCCGCTTGCACTGATATCCGCGTACAGCATTGGCAAAATGCGGTGTAGATTAGCAGTCAGCTGTTGCACAATGTCGCTGTTCCCACTGGACAACAGGTGGACTGTCGTTGTAATTTGTTTTTTTTAATTATTATTATTTGGCATAATGTTCTTGAATCTTTTCAGCCCGCCCGGAGTCGTTCAACTAAAAGCGCCAACGACCCGTGAAATTTTCCTTGACTCTTTCTTGACTTGAATCTTGACTCTTGCCTGGGCTTTAACTTGCTTTGACTCTTGACATACCTTGACTCCTGACTTGACTCGTGATTGAATTTCGACTTGCTTTGATTCTTGACTTGCCTAGTGGGGGGTGTGTCAGCGGTGCCGATAGGCGCCGCCGAGAAAATTTTTTGTAATTTTTACTCAATTTTTGTTAAGAAATTTCATCAAAATTATAACGAAATTAAGCATTTTGCTTAGGAATTTAAAAAAAAAATTACGTAAGTGTGGAAGAGTTCGGCGGCGCCTGTCGGCGGCGCCGCCGGGGAAATTTTTTAAACATTTAATGAATTTAAGTTATTTCAAAAATTCTTTTTTTGTGCGCATTCTAGTTTAAAAATATTTGAAAATCATTAAAAATGTTCCGTTAATAGGGGATAGAATGTGAAGGCCGAAGAAAGGCTAAAAAAAATGATCGCACTGAAGCGGGTTCGAACCCAAAACACAACATAGAAAAGACAAATCACTGACAAATGAGCTATCAGTTTACAGGGGCGACACATGTAAAAAAGATTGAAATTTTGTCAAAAAGTTGGCAAGACCCACTGCCCATCCTTGCCAAAAATTTAAAAACCGGGATCTCCGACTTTCGAAATTATTTCCGAAAAACTTCTCATTTTTGTCGAAATCGAAAGCGAAAGGAAAAAAACGTCGAAAATCGAAATTTCGATACCTCTTTCTTGTTTAGAGGCCTGCTTCTCTCGATTTTAAAAATATTTAATTTTTAAGTATTATTTAAAAAATCCCGTTACAAATTACTGGAGTTTTCCATTATTGACGAAATTGGATTTTTGTTAATTTTCCATTATTATGATGAAACTGTTGTTTACAAAAAAAAGAATGAAGCAGAAACAACGCGGTGGAAGAAACTCTAACGCTTCTTTGCCTATTTTTATCTATTATTTCACACAAAAAAGCAGATGTTTTTTTCTATCATGTCTATTTTGTTTTCTTTCTCCCTTTTATTTTCCTGTCTCCTCAAAAGTTTTCGTGTCAAAAAAAAAATCAAAAATAATTCAAAAAATATACGTACGTTGACTTAGTATGGGTTAAGATTAAATCTTTTAACATGGATAAGTTCCAAGAAGAGTTATGCGCCACGGGTTTGAGAAAAATAACTCAAAATTGCCTGATCCAATCATTTAAATTAGGGTTGGCACCCCGATAACCGACAGTACCGTACCCGACAATTTGTAATTCCCCRAGCCCATTTACCGACCTTTCAATTTATTATTAARTGTATTTAAGAATCATTACTAAATGGGCCCAACAGCAACGGCACCGGTGTTGAACTCTGCTGAATTTTCGGCGAATTTTTTGGCAATTTTGTTGTTGTTGTTGTCGTCGTCGTTGTCGGCACCAATTTTCGCTGCGTGACAATCTCATGGAAGCCGGAGGCGATGATGCTACGGACTTCGTCATCCGAGTCGCGACAGAACTGCTCCAAAATGGGCAGCAGTCGCCCGCTGAACACTTCCGTCACCTCGCCAAACACCGACATGAAGCACTGCAARAATATGGGCATAAATTTACTGAAGTATTACCCTTATTTATATTAATACTTTGCTTTTTTAGTAATGTTCCGAAATGAATAAAAATAAATGAATAAAATTTAGTCGTTAACCGGGCTAATCTTATGTATCTGGTTTATGAAAAAGCAGCTGACCGGGAAATTGTAAGCGCACATTCGGCGGCATGCCACACACAATTGTTGCTGCTTTTGTTGTTGTCCACCGCCTGCAGCCGCCGCCTCCGGCATATTTACATCGCTTCCATTGGCTGTCATTTGAGTGCCATTCTCGACAGCTGGCGGCAACAATTTGTTTTTATTCGGAGAATCTGTCCAAAGTTGGGAGGGAAACTGTTCGGTCGGTACTCAAATGACCCAATCCCTAATTGTTCACCTATTGATTGATTGTCAGAGCTCGAATTTATATGGAAATATGGATTATTCTCAAAAACTAACTAACGCCTGGTTGGCATTTTAACCGTATTTGGCCCGGTTGGCCCGGTTGGCCTTTTGACCTGTTGGCCTTATGACCGGTGGTGACCGGTTGGCCTTTCGTCCTGACACGCCCATCTCCTGTTCGACCCATCCAATTCTTTTCCGAATAAATAATCCTTTATTCTTCACTTCGGACTTTGGGTCGTCGTAACAGAAACCAATTTCGGAATATACGCTTATTTTAATGTCCACCCCTAATCACCTTGTTTTTGTGCTTGTTGCTGTTGTTGCTGTCGATGTGTGCCGCCATTCTGTTGTTGTTGTTGTTGTTGCTGCCAGGCAAAGTCGAGAATGCGCACATAAATGTCCAACCACCAGCGCAGGTCGATGGGCGTCAGAATGTCGCGAAGGCACTGCAACCAGGAGCCCAAATGTCGTGAAACCATCGGCAACGAAGCGTCCCGTAGGATCAATGCCTGCTCKGTACATTTGCGCAACAACGGCAACAGCACCGATTTCTTGGCATCTGATATTGGCACAAAATTTATCGGTCAGGTTCAAATATGTTTGTTTATCTATGTGCGCTCCAACTATTTTCCCAAAAATTCCCGTCCGCCACAAACGGACAAAACCCAATTTAAAATAGTTTTCCCAGATCTTTTTAATATTGCTTTGGTTTTTTTTGTTTTGATTTTTGATATTTTAATTTATATGAAAATATTTTAATTTATTGGTTTTTTAAAAATTTATTTAGGATACAATTTTGTTAAAGCTTTCTTTACCCCCCACTCCCATGGCATTTAAAATTGGGTCCTTCTTGGCGTCGAAAAATTGACTTATGGACCGATCAAAAAGTTCTCGTTGAGATTTTTCGAGATTCTCGATCGGCCCTCAGGTCCGTTCTCGATAAAAGGAATCGAAGAATATTTAACAAATAAAGATTCGATATTTTTGAACATTTCATAATCCCTCTCCACAGCTTTTACCTTTGCTAAAATGTGGCAAACACACAGCCATTGAGCTAAGTATTGCCTCGCGCACAGACGGGTCCTCGTCCTTGCAGAGTTGAATTATGCAGGGCAGCAGCAATGTGCAACAATCGGTCGAATTGCTGGGAGAAAACAATTTGTATGTAATTAAAAATTCTTTAATATTTTATTTTTTGTAAATATTTTTTTTATACGTTTCTGGCAGTGCCCCGAAAATGTACACATATCGAGGGCGTATCCAGAAATTTTTTTTCGGAGGGGGGGGGGGCTAATTCTAAAAAGTTAATCTTTCGGTTTTGGATTTTATTGCATTTAAGAAAATTGGTCCAAAAAACTTTTGATTTTTTGTGGAAATATTTACGGTTTTTAGGAAATTTCTACTTTACAACAGAGATAGGCGAAACTGTTTCGTTTCGTTTCATGTTTCGTTAAAATTTTGGTAAAAAATCACAATATTATGAAATTTGAGGGTCAATTTTCTTAACAAAAATGTTAAAATCATCAAAATTCGTGAAAAAAAACCTCAAAAAAGCAGAATTCGCAAAAAGTACGGAAAATGCAGCCCCAAAAATCGAACATTTTTTTAAAACAAATTTCTTAAGAAAAATGTAACGGAAAAGTACACCCCCTAAAATGGGGTTTTTTGGCTGTCAAATGACGTTTTCGTCAGTTTTTGGGCGTTTCGTGCTTGGTTTCGTAGATTTTTTCGTGTTTCGTTAATTAGGAAAAAATTTTTCCTTTTTGTTAGTCAGAAAAAAATATATATTCATTTTCGCCAATTTCTGCTTTTTACAACTTAATTTGACTTGTAACTTTCGAGACTAAAATTTAAAAAAAATATTTACTTTAACGATTGTGCCAACACATAGAGTTTTTGTGCAATTGAAGTACGCACAGCAGCACTGGAATCTTGACACAGCATTTGGGCACACGGCGACAACTCTCKCTGGAGACTGAAATTTGAGTTGGCAATTTTTTCCCCTTTTTAATTTAAAAAAAACATATTTTTATATGTTCAAATTTAATTAATATTAATTTCTAAAAGCTATTTTAGTGCACAGTTCCGGACTGAGTTGCCTGGGAAAGGATCAAAACTTAGGAAAAATCATAGATCCAGCAGGGGTTTTTTGGGTGCGGAATTTCGCTTTTCGCGTTCCGCATTCTTTAGGAAAAATGCGCAATTTTTGCAGGTTTCATTCAACATTTCGCAAACCACTGTATAAAAATTTGGACCTATTTCTTTACAAAAGTCAGTAAAATTTCAAAAAAAAAAACATTTTTGGCGGCGCCTATCTGCACCGGCGTAGCCCTTCCCACTCCTAAAATAATTTAAAAACGGTGAACGAACCATAAATTTTGGTTACAAATTTTAACAACAACCGGACAAAATTGAAGGCGCGGAATTCGCGTTCCATAAATTTTTTCAAGCCAAAATCGACCACTTCTAAACACTAATTTTATCAAATTTTCTATCTTCTAAGCACTCATTTTTTCGTAACTCTACGTCAAATGGTATCAACCAAAGGTCCAGATACAGCTCAGACTTTACGACATACATTTCGTTGGGCACTAGCACGGCAAGTTTCTCAATTAGCCGGGTTGAGATGACACGCCTCTGAACGCGCTTTCCAGAATCGGCCTGTCCAACCGCTAAAGGGACAACCTAAAATCAAATATAGGTAATTTAATATATATAATTTAAAACAATTTAGGTATTTTTTAAAGATGGTACAAATCAGTCTCATTATGCTTATACTATCTATATATGTGCCCTTCCGGGTAGCATTGTTGTGTTTTGTGTTCGTCTTTGACACGCGGTCGATTTGTCGACAATTATTAGCCCCTGGGGGCCACTTTGTGTAGGGTATTCCCTTCCGGCAATTGGTACTCCCAAGCTTGCATTAAACCCCGCAAAAAAGTGAGTCGGCACGCTTTTTTATCTCTCCGCACACCACAAAAAATTGGCGTTTAAACACCCGTGTCCAAATATTCCCATAGGGCACATAAGTTTCATTTTTAGCTGTTTCCTTTTTTATTTTAAATTTTACAAGTGGCATATTTTGTGATTATTTTTTTCTAAAATATTTTGCTGTTTAGGTTTGATATGTTTGCTATTTTTAGCATTACATTCCTCTGGCTGCTTATTTTCAACCATTTTATTGTTTTGCGCATATATTTTTATTTTAAATATTATTTATTATTTTTTAATTACCATATTTGTGACGGATTGCATGGAAACACAGTCGGCAATGTCCACCAGCGATTCGAGCCAGGCCGTAGCGGCTACTGTATTTGTGAATTCTTTTTTACAAAAGGGCTGTTTGAGATTGATCTTTTTACGACTCGATTCGGTTAAATTTCACGTTTCAAAAGATTAAAAGATTGAATSAAAAGTTAAAAACCCGGATAATATATTATTATAATAACATTTTAATCTTTAAAAAAAATTGAGCAGAATGCCAAAAAAATGTTTGTTTTATATCCGATGACTAGGGCTTGGATTTTTAGGCAAATGTTTTGGTGATTTTATGCCTCTATTTCGACATTTTATGCCTTTTTTGAACTTTTTTGTGCCTGTGCCTATTTCGTATAATAAATCGAGAAATGCTCCCCTAAACAAACAACATTATCCTATGGGATGTAAAAAATTAAAAAAAAAGTTTGGGATGGAAAACCAAAAACGCTTGATCAGTCGTTAAAATATGCAAATCGTTTTGCATATTTATGGTGAAATAAAAATGTGTGAAGAGATGCGATATTATTGATGATTCACGTCAACAAATCGCATTAATGAAACTTGTGACGCATTCATTGTGCTTGATTTATGTTCTTCCAGAAATAGAAAAAATTTTACAATTTTTTTTTGTGCTTCGGTCTGATTAATTCCCTCTCAATCTCGAGTTTCGATTTTGGGAATCGGGACTCGATTATGATAATTGATTGAAGCAATATCTAGCTCGATTTTAGTTGGTTTCGGTGGCAATGTTTTGAGTTTTTGAGATTAAAGCAAAAATCATTTTTGTCCCCAACTCACCATTTTCCTTTTGTGTCTCAATGTTGTCGAGAATAGCAGCCAGAAATCGGTCGGAAAGCTCTCTGATAATGGCAAAAAAAACATTATTAAAATAAAATAAAATATATAATACAAAAAAAAAGAAACAAATTTATTCCCCGACTTACGGGCACTTTTGCTGTAATTTCTTCTTTTTAATACAGTTTTTGTACGCAACCGCCGCTTCACAATGCATGTCCAAGTTGCTTGGCTCCACTGACAGAAGCTCCTTTATTTTTATTTTTATTTTTATTATTTGTGTGTTTTTTTCTCATGGATTTTTGATTATTTATAAAAGTTTTCGGGTCTGGCCAAAATTGGGACAGTTTTTTTGGCGCTTTCCATCCGATTCATCATTTTGGCGACCTGTATCATGGGTAAGAGCCGGTGCAGTGCATCTTCCGGCTCGCCCTCCACCAGCTCCACCAAGTTGCGCACCACCGACAGTTTCTGAATCTCGCGCCCGTCGCGCAGCGTCTTCAGCGCGCTATCCACCGGGCTCATGTCCAGATCRAACTCCTCGCGTGCCGCCGCGTAGAGGGCGTCCAACGACTTGCGCTGCTCCTTCTGCAGTTCCGTGGCAGTGATTTCAACAGAAGCAGCAGCAGCAGCAGCGGCGGCGTCTTCAGCACTATCCCCGGGGGCGACGGCATTGCTGTTGTCCACCTTTTTCATTTGAGCAATTTCGTATTTTTGCCGAATTACAGAATTTGGCACTATTTTTATTGTTTGACGACGTGCAAAAAAACTTAATTTTTTTGGGATATAATTAAACTAATTTTAAAATTAGTCCTAGCAAGAAATATTGCGCAATCTTTACAGAATTTGGCGCTATTTTTATTGTTTGACGACATGCGGAAAACCCTAATTTTTGGGATATAATTAAATATGGAAAATGGTTAAACATATTTTAAAATTTGGTTCTAGCAAGAAATATTGCGCAATCTTTTAAGGAGTAATCAAAAGTTCACTAATTCAATACATATACTCTGCGCGAAATTTTTGCCAAAAAATATCGTTTCATTCAGCGGGCTCACTCATTTCCTGTTCCCAAGTTAGTTAATCCAACGAAGCAGCAGATTGGATTTTAAAATGGATGTGGTCTGAGGGATTTGGGGGTTAAAGTGAATGGTTAAAAGGGGGGGAGGAGATGAGGCGAAACCCTCGCTTGATTAATGAGGGACAGCGAAAATTTGTGGGGCGGACGGACAGCGGATTTTGAGATGGTGGCAGCAGAAGACGACGACGAAGAAGAATAAGAAAAGATAGAGAAGAAGAAGAAGGAAGAAGAAGAAAGAAGAAGAAAGAAGAAGGAAAGAAGAAGGACCTTCTTCTTTCCTTCTTTTCTTCTTCTTTCTTCTTCTTTCTTCTTCTTCTTCTTTCTTCTTTCTTCTTCTTTCTTCTTCTTTCTTCTTCTTCTCTTCTTCTTTCTTCTTCTTCTTCCTTCTTCTTTCCTTCTTTCTTTCTTCTTCTTCTTCTTCTTCTTCTTTCTTCTTCTTCTTCTT
>MEIZ01000029.1:424085-434295 GCA_001723225.1 Globodera ellingtonae | reverse complement strand
ATTTAATCATTTTCGGATATTATTCAATTCGAAAATGGCCCTCTTTAATAAAGAAATGTCTATTGAACTTGTGCGGCTTGTGGATGAACACAAGAATGACCATTTTTCTGAAAAAGTCGTGCTCAGTCTCACCAAGTTCCGCCAAGGCGTGGCAGGCCATCACTGACCACCTAAATGCCCAATTTTCCAAATCTTCGGTTAGGGTTAAGCAAGTGAAAGAACGAGTGAAATACATGAAAAAATGACTGCCGACTCAATTTCTGCCGAAAAAAGGTACTCCCTAATACCCAGCCCTCCTCCCGTCAAGCAATTTACATTTTGCTAGATCGTATACCCGCACGGGAGGGGGTGCGCCAGCGCGTTCTGATTCGCCTGCACGGGAGATAGTTAGAAATTTAATGCTCAATGCATTCGGGCACTCTTTTCAAAAAGTGCCGGGAGGTGTTGTGTTCAGACGCCTAAATTTCACGAGAAAGTTAGTCGTCCGCGGTCTCGAGCCTCAAATTTGGAAGACCTGCAGCGGTCCGTCTTAGAGATTAATTAGAGAATGTGATTAAGATTTCTCTAATTCTTTTGCTCATCCCGTCTATCTTGGAAAAGGTAAGCATATGATAGATTATCTTCTAAAATTGTTTTCGGTGGAAAATTGTCTTGTCCGTACGTCTTCAACTAGTGACCATGCTACGTGCACGCTCTTCCTTCTGTCTCACATAGATGCTCTGCTTACGAAGGAGTTGAAGAGAAATTAGAAACATTTAACGAGCAGATGGGAACCATCGTTGGTTGGGGATCAATAACGGTAATCTTAATCATTTATCAGTGCGGATACGAACCCCCATTTGGCTCCCAAACACACCCGTCACTCACCAAAACACCACACTGGTGTCGATTTGTAGAAAATTGTTCAAAAATATCCATTTTTCAAAAATATCGAAATACCGAAAAATAGCGCGGTATTACCGTTCCGTGCCGAACACTAGTTTTGACAATCGCGGAAAGTTCCTGTAAATTAATGTAAATAAAACAATAACAAAACATTTGTTAAGGGAGACTGCGGTGGCCCATTGCAAGCCGAAAAAGACGGCGTTTTTTATTTGTTTGCATAACAATGTCAACTTTTGTTGCGCATGCATTTCGCGACGTTATAATCATTTATTCAAAATAAAAAAATTATTATTTTTTTAAATGTTTCATACATGAAATAAAAAAAATATATCTAAAAGTTTAATATACGTAAGTACATTTTTAGTAAAACCCTGACAAGTTTCTCAACGAAATGCACGTGCCTATCATGTCCAATGACTACTGTGGCCGAATCACGGCCCTTGGTTATACATAAGAAAACATTCGTTGATTTGCGCAGGTTTTGTCAATCGCGGAAAGTTCCTGTAAATTAATGTAAATAAAACAATAACAAAACATTTGTTAAGGGAAACTGCGGTGGCCCATTACAAGTCGAAAAAGACGGTGTTTTTTATTTGGTCGGCATAACAATGTCAAGTTTTGTTGCGCATGCATTCCGCGACGTTATTCCTGGCTAGTTTTAAAAAATATAATTTAAATGACGAATATTTTTCAAAATTAAAACTAAAATTCATAAGTGTATTACCAGATTAAATGTTTAATTTGTTCAATGTTTGCAGATGTGTACACTAAAGTATCGAGTTACTGCGATTTTATTTCCTCTGCAACGCACAATGAGGTAAACTGTTTGCCACATGAGTACAGCGGAAGTGAGCTTGAGCTGAAGTTTGCTAACGTTTCAACAAAGTGCTTGTCGAGCGGTACCTCAAAAACTGCATGATTATCACCGATCCAGTGTCTGGAGCAACCAAAAAAATGTGTGTCGTGAACCGGGGGGGGGGATTTTTTTTTATAATAGTCAAAGTCCGTGCCTTTGACATTATGTTGGCGCGCTTGGCGCGCCAAATTTTAAAAATACGACATTTTTTGAAGCTTTTTAGGAATGGGAGGGAGGGCTACGACCGGGACCGGGATCAGAATTTCGGCTTTACAAAAACGGGATAATCCCGAAACCATTTATTTTACAAGCAATTTGTTCAAATATTAATTAGTTTTTCCCCATGAATAATCGTTATGAACAATATTCTCATTGATAATCAATTATTCTTGCAATTGATTTCCTATTGATGTCAATGCTTACATTCTATTACAATATAATTCAGTCATTTTGAGCATTAATTTTAATTCTGAACATTTTTAATATTASAAAAACCCCAACAAAATGAATATGCTGCTGTTTTTGGTCAGTGCCGTATTTCTGCCTATGATGGTGTTAGCAGCTCCGTCATCTCCGTACGAAAGAACTTCTGATGAGTAAGTTCCAGGCACCTCCATAAAATCCGGAAACAGCGGAATCCAGGTCCAGGATTTTTCAAAATGTCGGTCTTTACCATTTAAGAGCCCAAACGTCCGAAACAGAAAGTCGCCCAAGTCCTCMCAAATTCTATAATTTAATTTTAAGATAGTTTTATTCCGCATAATATCTCTTAAAATTTAATTGAAACTTTAAAACTAAATTTTCAGTTTAATGAACAGCGAAACGGACAGTGACAAAGACGAAACAACTATTCAGGTAGTTATTTGATTAAACTATTGTTAAATCATTAATTTGATTTCTAAAGCTTGTAAATCAAGCGAAAAGTTCGGAYCCAAATGCGCGACTTGCTGCGGTGTTCCAGATTCGTGGCTTATTCGCGAAAGGCGCAGAACCAAATGAAAACTGYTTTGACTTTTTGAAAGTCCTTGTCGAGTGCTTGGAGTCGACAGAGTAGGCAAATTTAAACCCATTCTAATCATGGCGTCGTTAATTGCCCTCAAAATTTATCATAATTGTTGAGCCATTTTTAGTGACAATCTTCTTGTCGAGGCTGCCGGGGCCCTTGCAAATATTGCTGATCGCGAAGCACGCGGCGAGACCATGAGCTACAATGGTGTCTTTTATGATGCAATGCATGTCGCTGAAGCCGATGCCGTGCCGTCCTTAGTTAAGCTGCTTAAATCACCGAATTTGGAGGTGCTCAAACAAACTGTCAGGGCCCTTGCAAATATTGCTTCCTTTGCGTCCTTTGCACATGCACGCAAAGTTGTTGAAGCTGGTGCCGTGCCGCSCTTAGTTAAKCTGCTTCAATCGCCAAACATGGAGGTGTGCGAATATACAGCATTGGCCCTAAGCAGCATTGCTAATGACGAAGCACGCGAAGTTGTTGAAGCKGGTGCCGTGCCGCTCTTAGTTAGTCTGCTCCAATCACCGAATATGAAAGKGTGTGWAAATGCAGCTACGGCTCTAAAGGGCATTGCTGGTGCTTCTTACGATCTTGGACTGGCTGTTATTGAAGCGGGCGCATTACGGCCCTTATTAAATTTGCTTAAATCGCAAAATAATAAAATGTGTGAAGAAGCAGCGTGGGCTATTGATAGCATAATCGGTCGGTATATGGACTTAGAATATGGAATAATTGTTAGAGACTCTCTCTACATTTAATGAAAAAAATTTGGTACGGATTCTTTCTGTTGCCAGGGGTATAACAGAATGCCAAGAATTGAAATTCAACAATCGAGATGCCGGCAWAAAAAAATAACCAATTCTTTTTTTTAGAGAAAACTCCTGATTTAATTTGGCACTACATTGATGTGGAGMATGTACAGATTATGGCAAGTATATCYTCCAAAATAATACACATTTTTTAGGATTTAACTTTTCTAAAAAACTAATAAAATATAATAATCTTTTTTATATGGAAAATGAAGTTGTTGAGTCGTTTTGTAATTTGCTTGGAGGAAGCAATGAGGAAATAACGCGTAAAGTGCTTGATGGATTAAAGAGAGTTTTAAAGAATGCACAGAATAAAGAAAAAGTGATCAAATTGATCGATGAGTACGGAGGTAATGTTTTAGGCAAGGCGTAAAAATTGGAAAAAAATCATTTCCAGGACTGCAAAAGATTRAGCRATTGAACACAAAAGAAAGCAAATTGGTYCTCAAAATGGTAGGCAATTTTGTTAAATGCAAGAGTTTTTGCTTAGGCTATGTAAAAATAAATATTGAAKTAAACGGAATCGCTAAATTAATTCTTTAAATTCCAAAATTTTATTTTTATGTAAAGTGATAATATAAGACTGAAAACAAGAATATACAACAAATTCATAAATAATAAATTTTAATTTGTCAGATTGAAAAGCAACAGTCATCGAAATGACAATGGGTAGAAACATGGAGCTGAGCATATAATTAGGAAACCCGGACAAATTATTGATCATTGATTAGACTTTTTGACTTCCCACCGTTTCTGTCCCACAAAATTGGATTTTCTACAAAATGGTTTTATGTCTGATTCCGGTTTTCCGTTGGTTTGGGCGTTTTTCCGTTTTTTCGTTAAAAAAATCTTTCCGTCATTTGATGTTTATACACTTTTTATTGCTGCTTTTGGTTAAACAATTTATCTGGTTTCTTTGGAATTGCAATCGCATAACGCCAATACAAAGCAATGCAATAACAAATTTCGTCTAAATAAATCAGGGTAATCCGTACATTGTATTATTTACTACAAGATGAACATTTAATTGAATTTGCTTATTCGAAAAATATTTGGCATATTATTCCAATTTTTATAAATTTTTAAAGCTGGCAAATAAAAAATGCATTCTTTATTTATAAATTTTTTAGAACTAATTCTACAATTTATTAAATTAAATAATTAATGAGAATGATATACATTTAATCTAAATGCTATTTTTTCTTTATTGAAATAAAAAAAAATGTTGATGGAATCAATATTATATTGTCGATAAAGTCCAATGTGAGCAACAACAAACAACACCTCCGTGAGTAAAAGGAAAAGCAACTATTTTCACGTTTGATCAAATTGGTCAGATTGACGAAGTAAATAATATTTAAGATATAATTATTTGTGTCGAAATTTCCTATTTAAATAAAGAAAAAATATTTGTAATGATATTATAATAAACAATTTGTATAAAATTTGATTTGTTATGCGCGCCAGCGGAAAAGTGACCGTGAAAGGGCGGAGAAAAGAAACATTCTTTAATTTACTTTTGTGTCACCCTTTATTGGCCCTGTGGCCTAATGGATAAGGCGTTTGACTTCGAATCAAAAGATTGCAGGTTCGAGTCCTGCCAGGGTCGCACAAACTTTTTCTTTATAAAAAATATGCAGTTTTTCCTTTAAAGTTTAAACCAAATTCTCATTAGTATTTCGTCTTTTTTTTTGAAATTTTCTTAAGCAATAACATTGGAGAAATCAATGATTTTTGCGGCGCCCACCCAAAGTGATATCTCGACTTCCTTCTCACATTAACTAGGCGGTCTACATCAAACACTTAATTGTAAAAATCCTATTATCTGATCCCGGAACTTCAAGTTATATACCCTTCATTAGATGTGGTAAATTAAAGCAAAAATTTTTTTGAAGGGATGTGCCGATAACCGAAAAGCACCTGCTGGAAGATTTTGAAAATTTTCGGAAATTTAACACTAGTTTGAAAAAATTGAAGTTGCTGATGCCGAAAGTTCCCTCAAACGGAGTCGTACTTTGAAAGTACAACAAAACAATTTTTTGTATTTCTTTGTTTCAATGTCTGGCACGCAAATCTGTTTAAGAATTATAGAATTATAGCAAATGAAAGCAGCGTGAAGTTCACAATTTATAAGTTTTAAAAGTTAAATAAAATAAAAAAACCAGAAAATTAGTCGAGCATTTTCATATTATATGTTTAAAAACATTATATAGTAATTTGCAAACAATGCCATCAAATTCAACAATTAGTGAGGTCAGTTAATTTTGTTAATTATTAGTAAATTATTTAAGGGCTATTTCGAATTAGCAAATGCTCGCCCCTGCTGGACTTTGATTATTTTTGCTTCAATTTACACAATTTTGGCGATTGTTGGGATTTTTTTTAATTTTGCAGTTGTTTACGTTACAATTCGGACAAAGTTTGTTGTTAAATTAAATTAAAATCTTAGCGATCTTTTAATAATATCCGTTGAATTATCTGAACAAAAAATTATTTATTATTAAAATAAAACTAAAGAATAATATAAGCTTGAAACAAAATATTTTAGGCAATTGAACAATTCCGCCAACAAATTGTTGGCCATTTATTCGTTTTTCGAAATTGTCCACCAATCTGGCCATTTTTTATTCACATATTTAGTGATTTCTGGCAAATATTTAATGCCCTACAAAATCGTCATTCAAATTCTTACGCCTTCAAATTTTGCCGTTTCTTGCACAATTTTTTTACTCTTTTTTACAAGCATTGACCGACTCATTTCTGTGATTTTTCCGCTAAGGTAAAATTAAAAATGTATTTAAATTTATTTTATGATTTTTTTAGACAATCAGAAAATGTCYTTTTTTATGTTATCACATTACCTTTCATTGGGTTATGCAATGTTTTATATTTGTATTCTGAAAGTTGCGATTCGGCAGACAAAACGCTCATTACTGGCACATTGGGTGACATTGGAATGGCTGTACTATTTTACAAGTATTTGGGTATTTGGGGGTAATGGTAATCGCTCCAATTTAAATAGATTTCATTTATTTGATTCAATTGGAAGTTTACCTAACCCACAAGTTTAATTTGTGGAAACTTCAGAAAATCATAGAATTAAATTTTAATGCTAGCTTTATTTTAAACTAGGTTTGCACCCCCACGTCGGGGATGAGAATTGCGGGGGTCGGGGTGTTTCGGGGTGGGACTGTCGGAGTTACCCAAATCAATCGGGGTCTGTGTTCGGGTGTTTTTGTTTTTGTTTGGATCAAATCCTTAACAATATTCGTCAAAATTTTGTCGCACGACGGCTCCTATCGTCGCGTCTTAAAAGTTCTTTTAAAGCGCTTATCAACAATCTTCCTTTATGCACTGAATTGCCCATCATTCAACACTTTTTTCTTCTCATTTCTTGCTAAATTCAAAAACGTAATTTAACAAAATTAGGTATAATTAAAAAAATTCCGTCAAAAGCCTGTAAAATTTCAACTTTTTTAAATAATTTTTTTTAAGACAAAAGGGCCATCTTTAGGGGTGTATGTTATTCCCGAGTCGGGGATGGGGTACGGGGTTTCGTGGTTAGAAGTGTCGGGGAAATCCACGAAAAATGGCACGGGGTCGTCGAGGTCGGAGGTGCCAAACCATTTAAATTAATATTTKAAGTWTCAATGCATCAATTCGCCGGAGTTTATTTGGCCGACAATAATAAATGTAATTTTGCTGACAACAATTGTTTTCTATGCGGTCGTTGCAATTGTTATTTACTTCAAAAAATGTATTAATTTAAAAGATATTTTAAATAATATTTGTTTTCTATTTTAAAGCACCGCTCAACTCCAACTAACATCAATTCAACATTCGCATATTTCGCTCATTGTTCGTCATATTTCTGTGAATATTGGAGGATATTTCCTGAAATTCTTTGAGGTACTGATTCATTGGAAATGACATAATGGCATTATGGAAATGAATCAAATCTTTGGCATTCTGTTGAACATTAGTGCCGCCTCAAATGCACCAATTCTTTATTTTACAAGGTAAAAATAAAAAATATCGATTTTAAAAAATATTCATTTTTAGCAAAGAATATCGGAAGGCTTTTGACAAAGAATGGCAAACTATCATCAAATTGTTCAACAGAAATCCCGTACAACCTCAGCTTTTTTGAATCACTAATTGTTACATAAATTCAATAGAGAATACAAAAAAAAAACTAAAGTCGGTTCTCAATCAGAGATGGCGAAAATAAATTTGTGGATTTTGTTGATTGACGGCATAAATGAAAAGCAATTAAAATTAAAATTTTTTTATTTGTAATGTCAAAAAATAACCAAATTCGTTTAAACATATTTCAACAAATAATAGGACAATTTGTGGTGTAGATTATTGTTAAGTCGGTCCAACAAATTAAAGGAATGTTCAAAATTTCTACAAAAAGCACAAAAAAATGCACTTAATTTTTAATCAGGTGGTTTTAGACCATATTTTGGCTATTTTAAGTCAATTTTAAAGTTTTTTAGTCACTGAAAGTTTATTTACCCAATTTGATTCAATAAAAATCTCGAAAATGCCCAACATCCATCAGTTTTTACCAATGCTTCATCTCCCACTCGGCCCATATAAAATTGCGACAATTGGTTCCCCCCCCCCTCTCTTCATTAGACATCAGTCGCTCTCGAGTACACCAATTTCTACACTACAAATCGCTCAACATCAGCCAGCAATCCATCCATCTCATTCATTTGACCAGTCGGACAAAAAAAGATTGAGGATTACGGATTTGTTGTGAATGGACCCCCCAATGATGATGAAAAATGCATTTGAATGCGATTATATTTCGTCGGGCGGTGGTTGTGCAATTTGCAATGGTTTCCTTTCTGCCCGAAAAATGTCCGGAATTTCCGGAAATCCGGAAAATTTCGAACTCTTAAAAATATTACTTTTTCTAATTTTTCTGATCATTTTTTCGCCCTTTCGACGATTATATCACCCACTAAAAATGAAATGCATGYACTCGTATAGATCGAAAAAATTTTTCTAAAAGATCAATTTTTTGTACAAATTTTCAACTGCTTTTTGCAATAAAAAATAATTCATCGGCATTTTTTGATAGATATGTTTACACATATTCAGTCTATATTTAACATTTTTATCCTCCAAAATATCAAAAATTGTTAATCCATTGTAGGGTTTTGTTCCCTTCACAATTGCAAATTAACTACTTTTCTCGTCTTCAGAATTTATAAAAGGCGTTTTGACTGACCCAAAAATCGGCAATTTTTGTAAAATTCCGGCTAAATTGGGGTTTTTTTGCCAGTCTGGAATTTGGCCCGGTACGTCCCTGGTTCCTACCACCAAGGATGTGCCGGATTCGGTTTCCGGATTGCGTACATATTTTGGCATTTCGGTTACGTCCCTGGTTCCTACCACCAAAGATGTGCCGGATTTGGTTTCCGGATTGCGTACATATTTTGGCATTTCGGTTACGTCCCTGGTTCCTACCACCAAAGATGTGCCGGATTTGGTTTCCGGATTACGTACATATTTTGGAGTACGGATCACTGAGAGATCAGCGGGCGAAAATGAAAATGATAGGTATTTAGAAAATTGATTGCAAAAGGTGCTGCCTTTTTGGTTATTTGAAAATTTTGGAAAACATTTTCGGCCAATTTCATTTATATTCAAAAATTTACAATAATTAATTTTCAGTCCAAATCTTAATCAAGATTTAATAATTTTTGAGCCCGGCGACGATTGAAAATATAAATGAATGATTTTTTGCATAAGTGAGAAAACCCCATGATTCACAAAATATAACGACATATAAACGTAAAAAGTGAACTTCAGTGGTTAAATATCAAAAATAAAATTTAATGTGAAAGATTACAGAAAATGTCGAATTTATATGTGCTAAAAACCTCAAAATATGTGCGGATAAGTCAAAAATTGCTTTAAAAACTCACCAAACTTTTCAATTATGCGTAAAAACTTTCAAAATTCATCTATATTTATCAGCTTATTCAATCTTTATGGTTTGGAATTTTTGAGTAAACATTTTGGTTTTATTTCTTTCTTAAGAAATTTTTGAAAAAATGGTTCAAGTTTAAGGTTTGAACTTTCGCTTTTCTTAACAAAAATGAAACGACCCTCTATTATTAACCACTTATCTTAAGAGGCCAATGGGCCAAGTCTTAGAACTTGTTTTATGACGAGTTTCTGCTTAAATAAATAAAAGGGAAGTCTTTTCATTATTTTCACTGTTTACCAACCGACCCAACCTTTCAACGACGAAGAAACTATCGCCCCCGACAAAAAAAAAAGTGTGCGTTTCACTTTTCCAAGTTTGTTCTAATCACAGAAATGTAACCGGATACCAAAATATGTACGTAATCCGGAAACCAAATCCGGCACATCTTTGGTGGTAGGAACCAGGGACGTAACCGAAATGCCAAAATATGTACGTAATCCGGAAACCAAATCCGGCACATCTTTGGTGGTAGGAACCAGGGACGTAACCGAAATGCCAAAATATGTACGTAATCCGGAAACCAAATCCGGCACATCTTTGGTGGTAGGAACCAGGGACGTAACCGAAATGCCAAAATATGTACGCAATCCGGAAACCAAATCCGGCACATCTTGGTGGTAGGAACCAGGGACGTAACCGAAATG
>MEIZ01000029.1:403247-415887 GCA_001723225.1 Globodera ellingtonae | reverse complement strand
TTTTTGAAAACAAAATATACAAATGCGATTTTCAAATTTATATTATTGCTATATTGCATTTAATGATTAATTCTGAAATTTTAATTAATAAATGTTATTTAGCCAATTCACATTAAATCTTTTAATTTTCACAAGTATAAAATTACGACTAAAATGAACATTCCTGATCTGTATAAAAGTACAGTTACTCGGATGAAAACAAATTAAAATACACAGGGCACAAGTCTACGATTATTTCAAATCGTTATTCTTCAAAAAATCAAAATTATTGTTGTTTTAGAACTTTAATGATCCACTTGGACAAATCATCCCTTCTCATCAAATCATCTATTGAATTCAAAGGTAAATTAGTTGTTTTATTTCAATTTTTCGTCGGCATATTGGGCAAAAGTCTCCGGTTTTGTCAGCACATTGACGGCAACTGATAAAGTGGCCACAAGGGATGAAGGCGATTTCGAGCTAAATTTGAAAACTTGCCAACCATTAAACATTATGCCAATTACCTGAACATCCTCGCAAAGTTTACAAAGAGGGAAATAGACTTTTGCCGCAGAAGGCAAATGACTGTTAGTTGGGCTTATCCCATCCAATTCCCCCTTCTGCTGAACATCTCCAGATTGAGCGCTTGAGGTGCTGGCTTCGTTTTGTTCAGATGATGCATTTACTCCGACTTCAACAGGTTCAATGGTTCGGCGATCAATATAAAACTCGTCGTATTGAAGAAACAAGTGCGGTAAAAATATCCGACCTACGTAATGATTTGATACTAATATACATTCAATATTGAGTCTTCCATCGCAGTCAGAAATTAATTCAGTTTCGTAAATCGGAATCGCAAAGCTGCGATCAAAATGTTTATTATATGCACTTCCAAATGTAAATTTCTGATTTCTTCCACCAAAAGGAATGCAACCAATCTGAATTTCTTTAATAATTGGTGAAGATGGTTGGGCGTGAAATATTTTGATAGCCGATGGTTCGATATTGAATCCGATTACAAATGGAGTATTTCTCACGAAAAGCTCTGATTTTTCCATTTGAAATTGTTTCTAAAAAGATATAATTTAGCTTATTTTTTGTTCAGAAAACTTAATGATTTAGTTTTATAAGCTCTACCATTTCTCTTGAAAGCAATTCCGTTATTTGAATAAACGCCGTTTGGTCGCTCTGATCACATTTGCGCAAATCTGGCTTAATATACGTATATAGTTGGTTAGCATTCCTTCTGTTTCCCATCTTTGCGGCACTTCCAATTGTTACCARCTCMCGGTTTTCTCCATAACATTTGATGTTCGCTACATAATTAAGAGTGGTCGGCTTAACCCAAATTTTTATTGCAATTACATTTTGAAGACATTGAAGCATTAAAAGGAAGGAAATAATTTGAAGCATTGCAACGGAAAAAACTTCRCCAATTAAGAGCAACAAAGTGACAGAAGAAGAAAAGCCAAATCGGGATCCCTGTTATCCTATTTTATAAAAACATTTTGTTTAAAAAATTAAGCGGAATATTTTATATTTACCTTTTCTATTCACGTAAACATCATTGAAAGTTCCAAAAAAAAGGAAGAAAAGAATTTAGATAAATTATATTATAATACATATAATTTTAATTTTATCTCTCATCATCTTTGTCGTTTAACGTCAATAAAAATTATGCGTTGGATGAATTTATTCATTTATAATATTGCAATTTTATTTTATTTGGTCGTTTGACGTCAATAAAAATTATGCGTTGGATGAATTTATTCATTTATAATATTGCAATTTTATTTTATTTGGTCGTTGGACGTCAATAAAAATTATGCGTTGGATGAATTTNAATTATGCGTTGGATGAATTTATTCATTTATAATATTGCAATTTTATTTTATTTGGTCGTTGGACGTCAATAAAAATTATGCGTTGGATGAATTTTTTCATTTATAATTTTATTTTACAGCTTCCTATATTTATATACACGTAAAACTATTTTATTAGGAATTTTATTTTATTTTTAATTTAAAAAAAGAATTTAATATAATTTATAGATAGAAAAAGCGCGTATTGAACGCCAATCAAATGCTATTTCAATTTGCTGTTGTCATTGCATTCTCTTGCATTGTTTTTTCAAAAGGTACAGCAATAAATATACTTCGGTTATGAGACCCCCACCCCCAAAATCGTTTTCTTAAATTATTTAAAATCTAGTATCATCAAAGCTATGATCTATTGTCTGAAAATATGTTATTTGATGCACCCACCATTGTGTCGATTCAAAATTTTCAATAGAAAATGGCTCGGGCAAAACACAAAATTTGACCCCACAAATTGATTTTGGAGAATCCTTGTGGATTCCGCCAAAATTTTCTGTTATGTCCTTGGAAATCAACCTGGCTGTCCTTGGGCATAGCCGGGATCATCTTTTTCGCTTGAAATTTTTTTAGTTTCTCAGTTGAAAAATTTTAAAAATATAAACAAAATTTTGTTTCTGAAATGTTTTTGAGAGTTGGATCCGACGTCGCCGTCAATAAATTTTTTTAAAATTGTGGTCTGTTTTGTTTTCCGCCCATTCCTGTTCATAATTGGAGGTACCCAAAATATACCTTAAAAATTACACATATTAATTGACTGTTTAAAAACATTTTAGAAAGTTGATTTTAATTTTTTTTTTTTATAGCTACAAATGATCTTGATGAGATGTACTCAAAAATGTTCGGTTTGCCAACGAATGGCGCAACAAGTGATCAAAACGTACAAATGTTAAACTTTTACAATTTTGATCAAAGCCATAAGTTGGCCATTGAATATGCTTTGTTCGACAATGAAATTATCAAAATGCTTGTTTCAACCAAAAATTTATCCCCAACCAATCAAAAAAAAGAAATTATTGCCAAAAATAGCAAAAAATTCGACGAATTTATTGCAAATGGCAACCAGCAACCTACCATGATAAGAAACTGCGAGATTTGGAAACTTTGGCGCAATTTTGGTGATACATTTGGTAGGTGTAAATACCAAAAAATAAAATATTTTAAATTACTTTAAATGTTCTAATGTTTATTATAGAGAAACTTTTTTAGCCAAAAATAATTTGTTGAATACCGAAACTCAAAATTTTGTGCAAACTCGTATAAAAGTCTTAGATGTAAACAAAATTAACTGTTCAAATATTGAAAAAGTATTAAAACAAATTGGTGAAGACAAAGCGAACATGCAAAATTCATGGGGTCAAATATATTTGGATGATCTTAAACTGCGTCATTTTGATGCACTTAGCTTTTTAGTGATTCAAAAGCACAATGGAAATGCCGAAAAATGGTAACAAATAAATTGAAATGCCCATTCTTTTTTTTTAATGAAAAGTTTAAAATAATACAACTAAGCATTCTTTAATGCAACAAATTTAAATTATACGTACTTTGTTTAAAATTGGCATTTGACAGGAAATTTTCAAAATATTTTGTTGCTGAAATGTTAGAAAATGAAACAAATTTTGCATTTCAACTTCGTGTTCTGCACATTAACAATGAGTTTCAAAAAATTCGTCGTGTAAAATATGGAATCAAATGGTTAACAAATGAACAATTGTCTTCTGTACTTGAATTGTATGCACCAACTGTATTGGCCTACGGTAATGTTCAAAGTTTACTAATAAATGGAATTTTTAAAAATTGATTATGGCTTTCGTATTCAATTTCAAATGCTAAAATAAATAAATGTTATTTTACATATTATTTCAAATAAATATTGAGTCTGTAAAATTTTTATGTTTTTAAATAATGTGATTTAAGAAATAATTGAGGATCAACTTCCGAAAAATTACGTGCAAATTTTTTCAAATGACCGAGCATCTTCAGACTTTGCTGTTGTTGCTATGGCAATCAGAATTTATTTTGGCCGCATTTGGCAACTTTTTTCGAATTTAAAAAAACGCGAAAATGATGAAAATCGTTCATCAGACCTTTGGAAAATGTTGGATGCAAAGTTTGAACAATTTTTTGCAAATTTTTATGAAACAAATTCATTGCTATTATGCCATAAGCTATGGTTTAAATTGGCCAACATTTATAATACAAAGTTTGCGCATAATGAAGCAGAAAAAATTCAAATTAAAAATAAAAATTGGGAAAAAATGTTGGATATTCATAATGAAATTGTCGAAGATCATTGCAAAAACATGGAATTGTTGTGCTCCACACAAAATTTGTTCAGCGAACACATTAAAACCTCGAAAGATGAGGCAAAATTTCGTGTAAAACAATTCATAATGTCAATGTCAAAATTCAATTCAGCAAATTTGGAAAAGAAATTAATGGACTTTAATGAGTTGATGAAAAAGTTTCCAGCATTGGAGCAAATGCTTCGATTTGGTATTAAAGTTTGTAGTTAACAAAAAAACATAATAACTAATTTGTTTATGTTGTGTAAATAAAATATATTTTTTATAAATTTAACCCTTTTACCTATTTGACCTTACTAAATTTGTTCCAAACCAACTGGCTTGTTTGAAGATGGCACTCACAATGCCAATATAAAGCACAAATCTTTTAAATCCGCCATTTTGGGCTAAAAAAATCGCAATTGCTTTATTTCTAAACAATTTTATTTTGTAACAGATGACGAAGAGGCATACACCATCATGGATGAGTATCAGAAACTGTTAATGCGCGATGAGCMAATTCCCAAACAGGAATTGGAATCGTTCAACATCAACTCCATATATTTTGGGTTCAAACAACTTTTTAATGAAAATGTTGGCGTTGTCAAACAAATGGGCAATTCGCCACAACAATTATTGGAACAAATTGTCGCACAATTTGTGGACGATGATTTTGGGAAAGAATTGCAAAGTGAAGAAACGAAGCGCGTCAAAATATGCTACATGCGCAGCTTTTCGGCATGGCTGATCAGCACCGGCTGGGTGATCAATGCGAGTGATAAAATGTTGCAATTTATTATGGAACCTGAGGACAATATAAAAGTGAGTAGTGGTGGGTACACGATTACTTTATTATTTTTATAAATTGTTTCAATAAACAATGAATCTCTCTATTTTTATATTTTAGACGAGTTAGTCAACACAATTTATATGGCTTTAAATTTAAAAATATTTAAAATTTTAACAAAGTTTATTTTTGCAAAAATATTTTCTAGGATTCCATTGGCAGAAAGCAATCAACAAAAACTGCAAATATTTGGAATAAACCAAATTGTGAAGATGAGCAATTGTCTAAAAAAGTATTACAAAAGTTGACCAAATGYCCGTTGATCGAACAATTCCACATAAATCAAATAATCAAATTTGCTGCAAAATACCCGCATTTTTCAAATTTTCTGAACAATGCCTATGATTTTGGGATATTTAATACTTATGGTGATATTTTTAATTTAAGCCAAAGACTACCCAAACTTTTTTAATAAAAAGCCTTTAAAAAGACTTCTCTAAATTAGAATTATTAAAATTCTCAAACTTTTCTTTAGGAATTTTTAAATTTTCCTAATCACGATAATTGCTTCATGATTTAATGCCATTTAAATAAATTATAAATTGAATATTTTCAACAACAAAAAATCAATATTCAGAAATTCATGACGTATCTATGCAAAAATCGCATTACGAACGTATTTTTTGGTCGGACAACGGCGTGAAACAAATGTCAAATGAGGTCACCCTTGCGCTGAGCCACGCAATTTCATGGATTATTTCAAGCAAAAATGCGAATAAAAATAAGTGGCTTCAAAAAGTGGAAAAAGATTTGTTAATAATGCTACGCTTAATTGACATTTTTGATGACGAATTGCCAACATTTCGAATGCTTTGCATCGCTATGCCATTTATAATTATGACGTTAAAAGCGGAAGTGGAAAAGCAAAAACGGTTTTTTTTTTCGATTATGAAAATTCTCTTTTTAGGACTACAATGAATGATCACGCTAATTTATTGACTTTACGAGTGTATTTTGATTTTTAAGTTTTATACCAACAAAAAAACATTTTTTCTAATATAAAAAAAAGCTAAAGCATTAAAAAGGAAAGCATTATTAAAGTTCGGGGTTGAGACCTTTGATTTTGCAAAAAAAATGTTCACTCAAAAAAATTCTCAATTTGGAGTAAAATGTCTAGGTATCTTATAAAAACTCGTAATAAACAAACATTCAACCTTAAAATTCTATATGCAACTTCGAAAATCAAAAATGTAATTTTAAAATTGGCTTTTTTAGATTTTCAAAAACAGATTAAAACATAATAATAATATTAAAAATAAGAGAAATAGCATTTTTAGTGCTAACAATTTCCGTCTTTTCCTTGGGTTTAATGCGTTTGAAGGCATTTAACTCCTATCTTAGGCGCAATTTTTAGTCTTGATAAGCCAAAATCTACAATTAAAAAACTAAACTTAATTAACCTTTTTGCAAAAAGTAATTTATTTGTTCATAAAGCTACCAGAAACATTTCAGGTTGACTTGGCAAGCGCCAGATCACTGTTTGTCAGCAGAAGTTGGACCCGTTTTTGCTGAACAGAGGAAATTTATGTTGCCTTTTCATCAAATATTTTTTGAAGAATTTTTGGCGGACTTTCCACACGAAGAGCTGCTGATGCAAATAATACGGGAAACACCGGGCAAACTCCACATGTTGGAGCAGTTCATCGGCAAAGATGAACTTCATAAGCACTTTGCCAATGCGCAAATTCGTGAAAAAATGATTGACAGAAAACGTAGGCACACATTTTTTTTCCTTCAAAATTTTAAAAAATGATTTAATTTATTAAAAATTATTAACCAGCAGATGCTAAAATTTTTGAATTAGAGATCGGAATTTTGTAATGCCAAGGATTTTTCAGTTCTTTCAGATCGGACCGATCCTTGGTCAAAACTCGGGAACTGTAACCCCAGAAAGTTTTTCAAATCACCATTTTCTTGTTCTTTATTTTTATTTTTTTTAAAAAGGATTTAAATATTTTTTAAAACTAATAAATTCTCTCAATTTCATTTTTCAAACACAACAACAACAACAAACGCTTGTTGGACCACTACGTTCGTGCATTGTGTGGCCAGACAAGCTTGGAACGGTTGACTAATCGTGTTTCGGCTGATCTGCTGGTGTTGATGATCGATTATTTTGATGTTGACAAAATGGGAGACGAAAAAGCGATCAAAACGTTGGTGGATTGGTGGTGGTTGTACATTCGTGCTGTGTACGAGTCACTCAATGAAAATCCAAACGAGTCCATCAAAAACTCTTATTTAATCAACATTTTGTTACCAGGTAAAAAAAGAAGAAGAAAATTAGTTTGAATGCCAAAAGATATGTGAAAATACTTCCCAAAAATATAAATTCCAGAAAAAAAATTGTATTTGTTTTATAATATTTTTATGTTAAGAAATGGACAAATTTTTGGCAAACAACAAAAAGTTTGTAAGCAACCCGAAGAAATTTGCTAACGCTTGGACAGCTATTGAAAAAAAGGCAAATGCCGAAATGGACTTGCAATGGTTCAATTCGAAAAATGTGCCCGCCGATCCAATTGAATTGGTCCAAAAAATGCATTTTGATCAACTTAATAAAATTGGCAATCAAAAAGAAGGAATTGAGAAAGAATTTGAAAAATTGATCAGAGGTATTTTGTAAATATAAATAATATGTATGTTATTTTCTTAAAAAATATCATTTAAATAAATACTATAATAAAAATAAGCTTTATTTGCCTAAAGATAATTCATTAATCACTAATTTTAGATCCATTTAAATTAAAAAAGTATTCATAAAAATATTTACACTAAAATGAACTAAAATTAATTTCAGAACTTCAAAATAATAAAAATGTTCGTTTGAATCTGTTGCAATTATTAACAATCGAAGAATCGAACATTTTTTTGGATACCGTTGAATACAACAAAAATGAAGAAGAAAATAGCACAAATAAAAATAAGGAAAAAAGAAACAAAACTAAAAGAAAAAAGAACAAGAAAAAGAGAGAAGAACAATTGGCGGAATCGTCGTCAAAAATTATGATTTCCGATGAGAATAAAAGTGATCAAAATTCGGGTCTGAATTCTGATGAGATTAAAAGTGGTCGGAATTACGRTGTGATTAGTGATCAAAATTCTGATGTGTATAAAAATGACAAAATAAATGCACTCAGTTTTGATGATCAAAACAATAGTAGCAAAATCGCATCGAAAAACGCGCCAAACGATGAACACAAAGCAAATGAATTAATTTCAAATGAATTTATTGAACAAAATGATGAAAATAGTGAATTAACAACGAAAACTATACTGAAAAATGATGATCAAAATGCAAATGAAATCGCTCCTACAAGCATTATAAAAGCTGAACAAAATGTTGAAAAAATCACATCGATTACAAACATTTTTGATTTTACAGGTTAAATATACTAGTGTCAAACAGATAAATTTTAAGCAAAATCCGAACAGACAGAAAAAAAAAAATCAAAAATTAAGATTCTAAAAAATTTTAAAGAACTTTTATAAATAAATATTTAACAATAATAGAAAATTCGTTTTTTTAATTCACTGTATCTGTTAGTTTAATTTTAACTACCAATTGTTTTCTTGCTCTAGGTGGGTATTTTTGTCCAATAAATTATTTGTTTTTATTTTTAGACTTCTGCGACGATTCAACTCTTTTTGAAATGTATAAAAAATATATTTTATTTTATTTTGACGAGAAAAAGATGGAAATGCTTGACATTGGCGCACTTATAAATGAAATTGAGCAACGTATCAAAATGATTTCCGACATGGGAAAATTTGAATATTTGAATGATTATTTGAATAAAAATGGTGCACAAAATTTAATTGCAACATGGGCCCGGATGAAAAGTGATTTGAGCACAACAAAATTGGAAAATGGGCAAAAAATGCGATTCATTGAAGACAATTTGTACATAATTTTGCGTAACATTTCACTTTTTCTCGACGAAAACGCCCCGCTCTTCGTAAAGATGAACACAAAAGAAAAACAAAATTTAAAAATGCAAATTCATTTAAAAAATATATTATTGGCATTTATTGAGGCAAAAGAATTAGGCCAAATTCCGCCAAATTTAAAGCTAGAAGATTTGGGTGGAAAATTGTTTAATTTGCTTCAAATTCGAATGGGAAATTTTAGCATTAAAAAACGTTTGGAAGAATTTAAAAAAATGATTGAACAAATTGGAATAGGTAAATAAAATATTAACAAAATTTTTAAATATTTTATAAATTGCAAATTTCTTAAATCAACAATAAACAATAATAAAACAATTTTACAAAATTTAAAAATTTTAAATTTTAAATATAGATCAAGATTTATTTGAAAAGAATATTCTGAAAACTGAACAACAAAATTATTTGCTTCCGTCATTCCCACTAATTTCACAACAACTATTCGTAGAAAATTCTTTTAATGTCATAACAAAAACGGATCAATATGTTGGGAATTTTATTTAATTTATTTATTTTTAAATTTAAGTTTCAAAATTATTTAACAACATTTTTGTTTGGAAATTTTTGCAAGGCTCAAACATTTGAACGGAAAATAAATGGTGGAATTGGCACAATTGCTTCAATTGTTGATAAATGGGCAAGTTTCGCAAGAAAACTAMTTCAGAAACAAAATTTAATTTAAATTTAATTAAAAAACATTACCCACTTAATTTAAAAAGCATAAATATAAATCTTACAGAATAAAAAATGAAAATTATTAAACTTTTTATTCGCTGGATAATTTGCTTTTTTGTATAAACAAGTATAAATAGTTAAGCATCAATAATATAATTTAATTGAACATAAATAGCATAGCAAGTAAATAATTTGGAAAAGAATCATTTTCCTTTAAAAATAGAATTTAATAAATATTTATAAAAATATTTGTTTTTTAAGTCAAATAAGGAAGCTCGACTGCTTGTTTCTGGTTCCCTTTTGCTTTATTCCCACACAACTAGTTCTGATGTTAATTTGGTGTGTTTAACGGCCGGTGAAAGGTTAAAAATTAACGATTTTATGGGAAACGATAAAAATGCAAAATGCATAAAAAATAAATGCACAGAACAAACGAATGCCGCCGCCGCCGCCGCCGCCGCCGCCTCATCACTTTTTTGTCAAATTTGTGCGGTAGGAAATGATTTGAACAAATTTACATTAAATAATTCTTTTTTATTCAAAAACATTAAACACAAACATATTATTCAAAAAAGCACTAATTGTGGAGGTTTTCATTTTAGCATAAAAGTACAACAAATCTTATTAAAATTGTGTCCGAAAGCATTCTGCTCATTCGCTTTAACTTTGATGGCATTGAATTTGACATTTCACTTGTCGCAGTGCCATCAATGAGCTATTTGGCTCAACAAATAAATGACAACGAATTGGCAAATTTTTTGAAGCGATTTGATTGGTCAAGCAGCAGTGATCAAAAGCATATGATTCGCAGTCTTTCAAGTAATTTTTTATATCAACATTTAAATTTTTAAATTAATTGATATACATAAATTTAAAAAAAAAGATTTATTGCAAAAGCAAACCTTTTTTGCATTATGAATTTTGGCGTTCCATCAAATTTTCCGGATACTGGTCATAGAGCTGAGATTTTAGTTTTTTTTTGCGGGTACGGTTTGACGAAAGAAGCCCAGAAATTGCATTCATTTTGAAAAATGTTTGAATTAGAGCGAATTTTTAGTCCCTATAAACCCTATTTCGCTATTTTTGCGTTTTTAGTCCTTATTTTGGCACCCTTTCCCAAAATCTTATGAAAAATGCAACATTTTAGGCATTTTCCGAATACAAAGCATGCGAAAAATATTATATTTACAACCGTAAGAAGAAAATTAATAAAAAATGATGATTTTAAAGGTTTTCACGCAAAAATTGATGCCACATTTTTAATGCATTTTTATCACTAATATTTTTTTCAAAAAAAAAAGGTTTTTTTTAATGTTAAGAATTTTATACTTATTTCTTTTGGCCGTTTTTGGGTGACAAATTATTAAAAAAATAATATTTATTTACTCAAATTTTTAGGCTATCGTTCAACGTTGTACATTTATAATTTGTTTAACAATCCATTGGCCAATACAGATCAAAGAAGTTTTCGACATTTGCTCTTGACAGTAAAAAGTTGGGCAAAAAGTGCGCGGTTTATATATTATCTTTTGATATTTTCATTAGAAATGATTAAATCAAAAAAAAAATTATGTTTAATTATTGGTTTCTTTTTTTAGACAATTATATATATTCAAACAAAATGGGCTTTTTGAACGGAATGTCTTTGGCCATTATGGTGACCAAAATCGTACTTCTATACCCAAATGCGACACTGCCATTTCTGCTTGAAAAATTTTTCTTATTTTATTCCGCAAGGTTTTTAGTTAAATTACCGTATTTTTCCTATAGGTAACCCCCTCTCATTTGAAGCCCCCTCTCTAATTGTAACCCCCCTCGAGGGATAGTAACCCCGGGGTTACTTATAGGAAAAATACGGTAATAGAAAGATTATATATATTTAAATCAAACACTAATTTTGATTTTAACTTATTTGTTTTTTTAAATAGAAAGCCGTTCTTTTTATGTTTTTAAAATTTCATATTATTAATTAAAATAATTAATGATTTTAGTGAAATTTTTTATATAGGCTTGTCAAAATTCCTCTTCAATTAACAAAAATAGCCAAAGATGATCAAGATTTGCTTTCAAATAGCTCAATGTTTTCTTTTTTGAAATTCAATGAGTTCGAAATGCCATTGATCACGCCAAAATTTCCTGTACAAAATGTGGCACGATTGGTCACCCATTCAAACGCAAAAGTCATTCGTCTCGAAATGATCAAAGGTCACTTTGATAATTTGATTTAATAAAAAAACATTAAACAGTAATTGTTTAGCTCTAAGAAAAATAAAGTCAATGAAAAATAGTGCATTTGACTTGGGAGCATTGATGGAATTTGTTCCATTCACACAAAAGGTAAATTAGTACTATTTTTAATTAAATTTAATAAATTTAAAAATTATAMATGTTATTTTTATATGTGTTCTTTTAGTATGCCAATTTTATTGTTATTAATTGTATGGCCGAACAAATGGATTCGGCTTATGATTTTTGCGGATTTGTTGAGTGGCGAATGCGTCTACAAATCATTTTCAGCATCGACACAAAAGGAGGAAGCTTTGAGACGCATTTGTACCCAAATGTTTATAAAGAAAATTGTAATTTGCCAAACAATTTCGTTGAGACATCATTTCGGTAMAAAATAATTTGAATATAAATTTAAAATTAAATGCCACTACGAAAATATAGAATTTGTACTAATAGAACTAATTTGTAAGATTAACGTACATAATAGTCAGTTTAAACGGATATCTTTTTTTAATTTTTTATCCTATTTGGAAAATGTCGAAAAATGCACCCAAAAGATCGATTTAATTTTTCTGGGAAGGAGAGCCCGACAGCGCCGTAGGGGAAAATTTTGGGATTTTTGTTAATAAATTCATCAAAATTTTTCGCAAAATTATGCATTTTTGCTTCGGAATTTCGGAAAAATTTGTTTAGATAAGAATGGAGGATGTCCAWCATTTTTGTCAAATAGTACATAGTCAAACAAAACAAACAGTAAATCGGTATTAAAATTGCTGATGTGATGGCCATCTTTAGGGGTG
>MEIZ01000029.1:338135-401453 GCA_001723225.1 Globodera ellingtonae | reverse complement strand
ACTGCCGACCCCCCCCTCAAAATAAAATTGCTTTTTTGAAATTTTTTAACAATAAAGCAATAAAACAAAAAATGGATTATATGATCACAATTGTTCCGAATTTAAATTTTCTTATTTCCAACCCCCAAATGTTGAGGAAATTGTTGGTGGAGAGAAATAGAATTTAAAAAGCACATTTCATGCCAAAAATAAATATTTTACAGCATTTTTGAATATTTTGTAAAATGTCCTTATTCGGACCACAAAATCTTATTTTTTGACCTTGATGTCCTTATTTTCTTAAATTTTCGTATTTTTTATTTATTTTTTAGGGCGAATTATTGCAAAGTTTGGCTTCTCGGCATCACTAACAGCATCAGCAACAATTCAATGAGCGAAAATCTGATGATTTAAACCAGTCAATTTATGCGTCTAAACTAGGGTTGGACAAAACCGGATAATCTGGAACAGGATCCGGGACCGGTATCCGGGTGTTTTTGAGCTATCCGGTATTCGGGGGACCCGGATAATATCCGTTTTTGTCCAACCGTAGTGTAAACCTTCAAAGTCGTCAATATCTATCAGTTTCCTTCACCCAATTGTGAATTTAATATTTTCGTTGAACCAAACCGGAGTTCGGTTACCCGAACCGGACCGAAGAACCGAACCGAAAAATCCCGGTWCTGCAGTTCGGGTCGGTACTGCCAGCCCTAGCATACACAGAATTTTATTCCAAAAATTACAGAAATCTGATAAATCAGAAACAGAACAGAACAGATGAATGCAAATCAATTTAAAGATCTATTTAGACATTGTCATCTCATTCACCAATCAAATCCATGTCGATCCTTAGCTTATGATAATTCGCTGTTTTATTTTAATTTTCTGTCGGCATATTGGACAAAAGTCTCCGGTTTTGTTAGCACATTGACGGCAACTGATCAAGTGGCCACAAGGGACGAAGGCGATTTCGAGCTAAATTTGAATTTTAACAACCTATATTAACATTATATGCTAATTTACCGGTTCAGCAAAACAAATTGAACAAGGAGGTAAATTGAATTTTTCCTCACTATCAGTAGAAGGTAAATGATTGTTAGTTGGGCTTATCCCATGAACATCTCCAGATTGAACGCTTGAGGTGCTGGCTTCGTTTTGTCCAGTTGATGCATTTACTCCGACTTCAACAGGTTCAGAGTTGCTGATTTCATTTTGTCCAGTTGATGCATTTACTCCGACTTCAATAGTTCGGGAGAGAATATCATAACTAAACTCGTTGTATTGGAGAAACAAATGTTGCGGGATTCCCATATTTATGTAGTTAGCTGCGCGCACACAGCTAATATAGATGTTTCCATCCGTGCAGTCAGAAATTAATTCAGGCTCGTAAATCGGAATCGAAATGCTGCGATGGAAATTATTGTTATAAGCACTTGCAAAATTAAAATTTTGATAACTTCCAGCAAAATTAAAGCAACCAATTAGAATTTCTTTAGCAATTGGTGAAGATGGTTGGGCGTGAAATATTTTGATAGCCGATGGTTCGATATTGAATCCGATTACAAATGGAGACTTTCTCTCGCAAAGCTCTAATTTGTCATATTCAAATTGTTTCTAAAGAGAAATATTTTAAAATATTTTTATTATTTTAAATTTAATTGAATGAATAATTCAATACGTTTTTATATGCAATATGCTCTACCATTTCTCTTGAAAGCAAATCCGTTATTTGAATAAATGCYTTTGGATCGTTCTGATCACATTCGCGCAAATTCTGCCTAATATTCGTACATAATGGCCCAGCATGCCTTCTGTTTCCCATCTTTACGGCACGTCCAATCGTTATCAGCTCCCGGTTTAAAGAATCGGCACCAAACACGCGACGGACTTCTGATGTTTTATAGCATGCGATATTTGCTTCATAATTAAGAGTGGTCGGCTTTACCCAAATTAAAATTGCAATTACATTTTGAAGACATTGAAGCATTAAGAGGAAGGCAATAATTTGAAACATTGCAAAGGCAAAATCTTTAAACTAACACTAATTAAGAGCAACAAAGTGACAGAAGAAGAAAAGCCAAATCGGGATCCCTGTTATCCTATTTTAAAATTTGCCTAATATTTTATATTTTCCTTTCCTATTCACGTAAACATCAATTGACTATAGATAAATTATATTATAATACATATAATTTTAATTTTATTGACTTCAATAATAGATTATGCGTTGGATGAATTTATTCATTTATAATATTGCATTTATTTTATTTGGTCGTTTGACGTCAATAAAAATTATGCGTTGGATGAATTATTCATTTATAATATCCTATATTTGTATACACGTAAAACTATTTGATTGGAATTTTATTTTAGGCCGGGAATGGACAACATCCATTTTCAGGGGTGCACTTTTTGAACTTTTTTGGCGGACCTTTTTTTAAAAATCAAAAATTTTTTCTAACTAAAAATGCATCCCTAAAAAAAGAATTTTCTTGGACCAAAAATGCGCCCCAAACGATAATTAGCATTTTTTTAGGAGAAGCGCCCTCGGGAAGAGTTTTGGCCAAACACACAACATCAGAATTGCCGGAAGACAAACCAATACGCAAAATGTACACCCCTAATGATTAGTGTGCGGCACGATACGATAAATTCGATAATTATCGCTAAACTATCGATCGAAGAAAACCCGGATATTTCGATAATTTTCGATAACGATAATTTATCGAAATACTATAGTTTATCGATCGAAGCCATTTGCCGAACACTACTAATGATGGCATCAATGAGCGACAGAAATAAATTGGTACACGCTTGACAATTTGAAATTTTCAAAAAAATCGCCAAACCATCGTGGCGGGAGCGGGACGTTTGGGCGCTGACGCTTGGACGCCGACGTTTGGTCGCCGCTGTTTGGGCGCTGCCGTTTGGGCGCCAGACCTTTGAAGACAAAACATGGATTTCGGACTTTTTGCTTCAACAATACATATCAAAGAAATAATTAATTAAATTTTATAAAAATCTCTTTTTATTGAAAAAAATCAAACGATTTGATAGTTAATTAAATAGTTTTTATAAATAATCTCTTTTTATTGAAAAAAATCAAACGATTTGATAGTAATTAAATAGTTTTATAAAATCTCAGAAAATCAAACGATTTGATCAAAATTTAGCCAACTTTGTTTCTTCACCATAATTTGCTTCTCTGTTCCATTGAATGACATTGGAAAAAGAACAAAACACCGAAACAAATTTTAAAAATTTCAAGTTTTTGTGGCCATAAAAGTTTTCGGCTAAATTTTTACTATGAAAGTTTTAATTCCACAATTTTACACACGTCGTCATTCATTTCCATACATAAAAATGTTTGCGCTTCCAACTTCTTACAATTTTACAAATAAATAAATATTATTTTTGATTGTATAGTGAGTGAATGAGTGAATGAATACGAATGGGTGCATTGCATTTGCTCAATCAAACACATCCTTGACCGACTTTTTGCGCAAGGCTGAATTTGGCGACCAGAAAAGGGCCGCCCGCCGTTTGGGGGGTTTTTGGAAGCAGTACGTTAGAGAATGAAGGCGGCGGTGGCGGAATCACGATTTTATTTTTATTATACCTATTAATATTAATTAATCATCTTCGTCCGCTCACATTGAGTCGCGCGCCGCATCGAGCACATTCTCTCGATGTAATCTGATGATAATGAGATGATGATGATGATGATGAAAATATTAAATATTACTAATAAAGCAGTGAGTGTGTTGTATCCTTTCCCCTTATAAAGTACCAATAAAAAATTATTCTTTGGTTTTTGACCTCTCATTTGTAATTTATTTTTTAGTGGAATCAAAAAAAAACACAGACAAATTGTTCGTCAAATTTCGCATTTTGGGTGGCCGGTTATTTATTATTTAATAATTTTTTATAATTTATTTAACGAAGACAATAAAAGAAAGCAATGCAATTACTAATTTAGCGAATGTATAAACGAAACATCCTTTARATGATTTTGATTGATTGTGGCTTGGCCTTCGTTTAAAATTAAATCGAATTTCGCTCAATTGGTTCCAGCAAATTAGGCAAACAAATTTTTACTGCAATTTCAGCCCAAATAATTTAGAAATTTTTTCTTTCTTATACTGACTGGTCAACTGGTTTTAAATCACAAATTAATTGTATTTATACCTACAAGTTGAGAAAAGCTGAGCAGTTTTTGTATTTCATAGTTTTTAATTAAGAATAAATCTTAAAAAATTTATTGAATTATATTTAAATGATTTAATTTAGATATTTAAAAATATATATATTTTTAGTATGTCACTTTACCATTTCGCCTCCCTTTTGGCCGCTCTTTTGATTTGTCAAGCAGCATTTTCTGCCGCTACAAAGTTGCCGTTATGCCCTGAAATTCCGCCAAAACTCATTGGTCGACGGGTGCCCAGCAAAACGTTTCCTCAATTAGCGGAAATTGAAAAATTTCATCCCGAAATGGCCAAAGGTGGTGAATGGAAGCCGCGTGAATGTGTTGCACAACAGAAAATTGCCATAATGATTCCATACAGGTAATTTTAGGGGAAAGGAAAAACATTTTTCAAAATTAAAATTCATTAAAATTTTAATTTAGAAACCGGCCAGAACACTTGCGTGGCCTTCTGGCCAAGTTGATCCCATTTTTGCAGCGTCAGCAGGCCAATTTTCGTATATTTGTAGTGGAACAAGCACTTCCTGTTGGCAAGCCGGCCGACAAGTTCAACAAGGCCAAGCTGATGAACGGTTATACTGGAAATATTTAAAAAACTTGATTTTTTTTTCTGAATGTTAGTTATAGTTGAAATTTTTAAAATTTTTTTTTAAAAACGTGAAAATAAGAATCCAAATCCTTATTAATAAATTATTTTTGTAATTGATTATTAAAACTTAATAAAATTTAATTGTTCTATTTATTCCAATTAATTTTTTAAAATGATATAAATTTTAGCTGGTTTTGTCGAAATAACGAATTTGGACAAATGGGACTGCATCATTTTGCATGACGTCGATTTGGTGCCGGAACATGACCACAACTTGTACCGCTGCTTCAAAACCCATCCAACGCATTATTTCCGTCGTTTTGACGAGAACAAATACGCGTAATTTTAAATTTAATTTAAAACTATATCAAATTAAAGAACAATTTAAGTTAATCAAAAAAGTTTAAATATTTTTAATCCAGACCCCTTCCGGACAACAATTTTGGCGAAGTGTCCGGCTTTACCCCAGAGCAATACAAACGTGTCAATGGCTACTCAAATTTGTTTTGGGGCTGGGGTGACGAGGATGTTGACATGCATAACCGGTTGGTGACAAATGTTGGATTGTCATTTTTTAAAAATGTTTTGCCCATTTATTTGATCGGTTATCACTTTAGAAAATGTTCTGATCATTTTTCGATAAGCGGACATTTCAAAATTTTTAATTTAAAATTTAAATTCAATTTTTTCGCAGAATCCTAAGTGTCGGCTATCCGGATGAGCGGAAAAGAGAGATGAATCCGCCAGAGCTGGGCTATTACTCGAGCCTTGAACTGGCCAAGGGTGTCAACGACACAACAAATACAATTGGAAAGTATGAACCAAATGGGAATTTAAGCGTATTTTAATTATAAAAAAGATATAATTTAAAATAATGTTTTTTTTCTTTATTCAATTTTTATCCAATTTTTCAGCGAAGAATGCCGCCAACGTTTGCTCGACACGGCGGTGAAGCGAATGCCCACCGACGGATTAAACAAAATCAAGGGCACGTACAAAGTGGTCTCAAAGCAGGAGAACAATCTTTACACAAATTTTTCGGTAATATTTATTTTTATAGGCGCTTCAAAAAAATTTGCATATCAAACCTTTTTTATTAAATATTTTTATTTGCCAATTATATTATATGTAAAACTAAAACAAAATAAATTTTTCAAAATAAAAAGTCAATATAAATCATAATACATAATGTTTAACAATTTAAAAATACAAATAAAAATAACTAAAATAATCACAGATYGATTTGCTGATGGAGGAGTCGCGAAAAAGTGGCGACGACCCGTGCAAAGATTTGCCTGACAAAGCAAAATTAGTGGAAAAAACATTGTGCACAACGCCGATGTGCCTTAGTAGGCAAAAAAGACGTATTTTTGCACATTTGTTACTGAAATGAGAATTCAAAAAAGCATTCGTTTCAAAGACATTTTTTTCTCAATTATGATGTTGTAGCATTGACGAGTTGTTGTATAAGCCATACAATGATCATATTTTGTTTAAATTAATGATAATAAGTAAATACCAATATGGATACAAATTTGCCAAAAATGAACCAAAAATTACAAACAAAAAAAAATGTTAAATATGGACACAAAATTTATCCAAAATGACGAAAAAAATAACCAACAAATCATTTGTTTTCAACGGGTTTTGTGGTGCCAATTGAAAATTATTAATAAATTCATCTCAATTTTTGAAAAAATAAAAATTCTTGAATATGAGGTCAATAAAAGAAGCGCCTCATGAAAGGACAAATTGGGGTTCACGTGTAAGCTGGCAAACAAATATTGGGATTTATTAAATTAGCACCGGATTCTAACAATTTTTGGCACGATCACAGAAAATTGATGCCAAATAAACGACATTATTTACACCTGTCTCTTATACACATCTAGATGTGTATAAGAGACAGGAATGAAATTGCTGTTTCCAAATGTTACTTCAGCTTCTTTCCTACTCAGGGTGACCATCTAACTTTATTTATCACCTGTCTCTTATACACATCTAGATGTGTATAAGAGACAGGTTTCCAAATGTTACTTCAGCTTCTTTCCTACTCAGGGTGACCATCTAACTTTATTTATCAGGGTCTTGATATACACATCTAGATGTGTATAAGAGACAGTTCCTACTCAGGGTGACCATCTAACTTTATTTATCAGGGTCTTGATTTTTGGGTGTTTTCCTGATTGATAAAAAATTTGGAAATATTCAGAGAAAATTTCTTAACAAATTCGTTAAAATATTCAAAAAAATTTTCCCCGCGACGCCCATTGGCGCCGCCGGACCTCCCCCATTCTTAAAAAGCTTCAAAATAGACCATTTTTTTAAATTATTGGTTGCTAATCTCTTAATAAATTGATCCTGTCTCTTATACACATCTAGATGTGTATAAGAGACAGGAATATCATAACTAAACTCGTTGTATTGGAGAAACAAATGTTGCGGGATTCCCATATTTATGTAGTTAGCCTGTCTCTTATACACATCTAGATGTGTATAAGAGAGAATATCATAACTAAACTCGTTGTATTGGAGAAACAAATGTTGCGGGATTCCCATATTTATGTAGTTAGCTGCGCGCACACAGCTAATATCTGTCTCTTATACACATCTAGATGTGTATAAGAGACAGGTTCGGGAGAGAATATCATAACTAAACTCGTTGTATTGGAGAAACAAATGTTGCGGGATTCCCATATTTATGTCTGTCTCTTATACACATCTAGATGTGTATAAGAGACAGGCGCCTACCGGCACCGCCGACCCTCCCCCCTAGTAAAGCAGAATTCGCAAAAAATTGCTTTTTTGAAAAATCAAAAATCAGCAAAAATTTTCGAAAATCCATTGGAGCAATTTCCAAGCTGTCTCTTATACACATCTAGATGTGTATAAGCCCCCCCCCAATAGCAGAATTCGCAAAAAATTGCATTTTAAAATTCAAAAAAGCCAGCAATGCACAACCCTTGAAATTTAAAGTTTTTTCTGATTTCGTGGGTGGGGCTGCAGCCCCTCCCCTCGGCGGGAATGCCCCCGAAACCGTTCACATTTATAATATTATACATTTATTTTGTAAAATATGCGCTCTGTAATATTTATTATATGCGCACAATGCCTGCGTCACATAATTATTTCTTTGTTAATATGACGAAAAAATTGTATTGACACCCTATCGATTATTTATTGTTTAAGAATACACATTTTGCATATTTTTTTTCATTTTTAGCAATATTTAACTATCCCAAATAATTTTAAGTTTTTGCAACTTCATTAAATGTTTAAAATATTTGTTCTGTTATTGCTTTTTCTCCGGCCATATTGTTGTTCTTCATGCAACCTAGAATTGGGTAAATATTTTCAAGCAATTATGAAAAAAGTTATAGCATCTTAAATTTGACAAAACCATAGGAGGTACGCATTTGGTTAAAATTTGTAGAAAATATTTTTATGCTAAAAATTGTCTGAAAATATGTTATTTGATGCACGGAGTATGGCAGCCAAAGTACCGCTCACTTGACTACGGCGGCCGGTTTTCCTTAATTTTCAAAATTTCAACCAATTCAAAAACCGCTTTAACCTTTATTTTATTTTCTATGGACGAATTCGTTTTTATTGCATCAAATAACATATTTTCATACAATTTTAAAACAAAAATAATATTAACTTTGATGGTGTTATAAAACATATTTAAAGTACCATTGGTACATCGGGAAACATGTTTTGTGGCATTTCTATATCCAATCCATGTATTGAATGTTTGTTTTAGGCCCGAAAGCAGAGGAATTTGATAGTAAATATATGACACTATTCGAATTATCATCATCAGACACTGAGCAAAAAGACGAAAAGTTTGTGGACTTAATTTTGGATGAAAATTATAAATTGGAATTAGAGGCTTTGGTTTTCCACTCTTACATTGTTAATTTATTCAAATCCGTCGAACTAAATGAATTAAATAAAATGCAGTCAAATGTTTATGGCAAAAAATTGCACCAATTTAAAGCAATTATCAAACAATTGACACGCACATTGTCTGCCAARAATAATTGTAAATTGTGGAAATTATGGCGCAATTTAGTCAACATTTTCTGTAAACGAATGATATATTTAATAATATTTTTTTAAAATTAATATTTTGCAAAAAAACATTTTGAATTTTGTTACATTTTTTAGCAGCACTACGTATGCCAACAATTTGCGAAAATATGTTTGAAGGAAACAATGCCAAAATTGAACTTAATGAAATTGAATGTGCTAAAGTGGCCGAAATTTTAGAAAAAATTTACCAAAATAAAAACAAATCAAATTCACTTACTGAACATTTGCCTAACTTGATAGTTGAATATGTTAAAGATTGCAATTTGACTCATTATAATGCAATAGATCTGTTATTAAAAGGGGGCCATAAACAAACAATTAAAGAAAATGACCAGACGGAAATTATGTGAATTTTTTTTTACAAATTATAAAAAATGTTTTATTAAAAGCATATTTTTTAAGGAAATTTACTGATTATTTTGGAGATAAAAAATTACAAAATGAAACAAAATTTGCGTACAAATTGCGTATGATGGGAATGGAATGTCGTGAGCGTGGAAAATGTCAACAAATAATTCAAATAAAAATTGCACTTGGCAAATTGCTTGGCAAAGCGATGCTGCTTTGGCTGGAATATGAAAATCCATTAGCGATGTCATTTGGTAAATTAAGAGAGCTTTTTTTCAAAGTTTGGGTGTCCCATAAAAAGTCAAATTTTTCAAAAATATTTTCTTACTGAGAGTTTTTTAATGACTTTTACTGGTCCCACAAAAACAAAAGTTTTGTGGGTATAACGCAATTCTGAGAAGTGTAATCGGGGGTTTTTCGAGGTCGCTGATTACGAAGATGGCATTATTCATTATATGCCATCATTTAATCTATGACTTCAATATCAAAGATTTTTTGAATTTTTTTYTTCAAAAATTGGACTCAAAATCAATTATTACTATTACTGGCCTTTTCGTTTTGTAACTTTGATTTTTGAAATACTTTTGAGGCCAAAAACAAATATTGACGAAACCAGTAAGGTACCCCATATATGAATAACCAAACACATTAACATTTTAATTATTATTATTGTCGTTTTTGTAGACATTGTTGATGATGAACAACTTGCATTGGATTACGCAAAAATGTTTACAGAAGCTGAAAACAATTCATTTACGAAGAAGCGAGTGTCAATTCGATTATATTTTAGCAGAATTTTGGAAATTTATACCAAAATAATTCTCTTACAAAAATCAAATCCAAATAAAAAAACGGAGGAACTGATTTCCCATTTCGTTAATTTTTGGAATCAAACATTGCCTGGTGTTCTTGTCAAAATTCCGAGTATAAATTCAACATCCATTGAATTGTTGTTTGAATTTTGGCATGCGTTGGCACTACAGTATAACAAAATTCCGGTGTTGAAGCAAAATGAACTGGTTACGGTATTATACAAAAATGGGTGGACCGGTGACGATTTGATGCACGTTCAAAGCGCAGCTCGAGTTGAACTTTATGAAGCTCATGTGCTGAATATGCTCAGATTTTATGAAAAAGGTGATAATGCCTTCAGCAAATTGTTAAAGCATTGTGAATTGGATGGCCAAGGGCATAAATTTATGGTGTACCAATTTTTCGCGAATGAAAGTGCCAAAGATAATGTGAATTGGTTTAGAAAATTGCAAATTAAGCATCCAAACCTGAAAAAGATGCTTCGATTTGGTAAAACATAAATTCTTTTCTCAGATACTTGAACGCAAGATTTCTCTAACAAAATTTCAAAAAATCTCGACTTCTCGTCTAGATTGCCTCGAATTTATAGCACTGAAATATGTTAATGAGTTTAAAAATATCAAAGTGTTTATTTTTTTTTTTTATTTAGATTTAACTGATACAAAAATAGCTGAACTTCAAATTAGAAATTACATTAAATTTCTGAATATTGAAATGGTCGAGCACAAATGGAGACAAATTAAATATTTTCTTAACATGTTGGTTTATTATCAATGGTAAATTTCTAACCTCCCTATTTTTTTAAAAAAATTATTAAGGTTTAAAAATCATTTTGGCACATTGCCAATCGCAAAACGCGAATTGTTTGATGGAAAAATGGCCGAGTTGGAAATTTTGATGAACGGCGCCGAAGCAATTGATGTCACTGATGAAATGGACGATAAAAAACAGCGAGAATTGTTTATGTTCAAAAATATATTGTTTCAAAATAACAAAAAGTCATTGTCAAAAACGGACCCGGAGGATTATATTCAATGTTTGTTTAATTTGCACGAGGCGGCGATCATTGAATTGATCAAAAATAATGAATTTACTAAACAATGCAAAAGTAATTTATTTTTACAAAAATATTTACTTCAATAATTAAAATATTATTATCTATTTCCCATAACTTTTTTTGATATATTACATTTTTTAATAACAAAATAACAAAATTACAAAAATAAAAATAACTATACATAAATAAACCAATTATTTTAGGTATACTAATTGACCAAAAACGACTTGAGCATTTAGTTTCGCGCAAGTCTGAACAAATTGAACAATTTTTATTAGAAAGCAATGTCGTAATGGATACAAACTCAGATGAAAAGACAATGGCCGATGAAACCGAAAACTCAAAAAAAAATATTTTTATATCAAAAACATTGGCAACAAAGACAGAAGAAACCAATGAAGGTAACAGAAACCGGCCTAACCGATTTTTTGGGATCGCGATCTCGGCTAAATCCGATACCGATGACCCAATCCAAAAATGCCAAAATCTCGATCCCGATCAATCCCAAACAGTCAAAAAAAGCTTGCTCGGTCGGAATCCCGAGAAAATCCGGCGGAATCCCGATCCTGTTCGGTCTCTATAAATATGTAGGAACGGAAAATTAATTGGTTAACAATTTAGACATTAAATAAATCTTTGATAAACTTTAATTTGTATTAATCAAAATTTGTTATATTATTTGACATGTTCAACAGCAACAAAATTAATTGGTTCTAATTTTTAATCGAAATTCGCTTTTTGAATAAATAAATTATCAATTTTAACAAAAAAATCAAATATTTCGAAATTTGACTTTAAAAAATCATAATTTGCACGACTGCCCCCCCCCCCGTGAAAACAGTTGGAAATCTAGCTGTTTTTTAGTAATTTTAATCAATTTAAGACGAGTACGCTTATAATTTAATGCAAAATTATAAACAAATTATGATGGCAGAGGCAAAAATAGAGGAACCAATCAAAAAACAAATTGGAATTGATGCAATTTATTTTCATCATAAATCGATCTTAGGTGTTTTGTTTGATGAAGCTGAGAAGCTGCTTAAAAAGAACGAAAAATCAAATAAACAAATAAAAGACGCATTCAAACAGTTCAAAATTGAGGCTTTACAATTGAACCTTTTTGCAATTCCAAAAGACACAAATGAAAAACAAAGCAAAATTTGTTTAATGCAATTTTTTTCTAGAAAAATAATCAACGAAAAAAATTGGTTCGAAACAAATATTTCGGCGGAATTTATATTGTTGACAATGGTATGAATTAAAATGAATTATTAATAAATTAAATATTATTATCATTATAAATAACATCAATAGCTACCAAATTTAGCAAATCGATTTAAAGTCAAAAGAATTTGGTCAGCAATTGGATAAAGCTGATTGTGAAGATGCAAAACTTTCTGCAAAATCCTTTGAAGATTTGCTCCAATCGCCACACATTGAATCAATTCACGCTTTTGCGATTACGTGTTTATTTGAAAAATTTAAGAAATTTGTTCAATTTGTCTATAAGAATGGTCTCACATTTCCTGGAATTCGTGAACTCGGTATTTTTTATTATTATTTTTTAGGAGAATTGAGTCAACACTAAAATGGACAATTTTGAGCATTTTTTGAAAATTTTTAGTGCCTGTTTAAGTATTTAGCTTTAGAGTTTTAAACCCTTTTAAATAATATATATATACATAAAATAATTATATAATTTATTAATAGTTTTCTCCATTTTTTCAAATTGTTACCCTCTTGTAAAAGAGTTTGCCTTAATTTTAGCTCGTGATGATGGGATTATAAATTTGTATAAAAATGTTTTTGGCGGTGAGGACAATCAATTGATGAACGAAAGTATTGCAACTCTCGGATTTAAATTTCAAATCAACAAAGTGACATTGATCAACCAGTCAATATTAAATAATGTGGATGTTTTACAATATGCAAAAATTCGTGCCCAAATTTATGCAATTTTAAAAGTTTTGCATATTTTCACTGAAAATGGACACCCAGCGGTGATTCGAATGCTGTGCCCATTGATTAGCTATCAACATTTTATCAATGCCTTGGCCAGCAGGACATCGGACGAAATATTGTGGCAAATGCCGTACTTTTGTTTTCAAAAAAGCATTGAACAAAACATGTTGGAACAACAAGAACATTTGGCTGTGAGCCATTTTAAACGTTTGAAAGATGTTTTGCTTGAAGGTACGGCCTTGGACAACGAGCTGGCCATGTTTTTGCGGRTRAAGCCAGGAGCATTTATGAAAATGCAAAAATTGGTGGGAGACGAATTATTGCTAAAATTATGGCAGCAGCAGGAGATCCAAGACAAATTGATAAATCGAAATTGTAAGACAATTTTATTTAAGCGAATGTATAATAAAATTAGGATTGCATTTCGATCCGGTTTCATAAGCCTTGATGCTTTAAATTAGGGTTGGTCCCCGACCCCTCGAGGGCGGAAAAGGTCGGGGTTTTAGTCCCCGACTAAAAAAGTCGGGGTCCGGGGTTTTTCCCAGCAAAAACCTCGAAAAATTCTAAAAAGTCGGGGTTCGGGTACGGGGACCAACCTTACTTTAAATAAAGATTGCCACTTACCTAATGATCTTTGTATAATCATCAAATTTATTTTAGTTTTTCTCGACAAGAAATGTCTTCTCACGCATTATTATCGTTCCATTACGAGCCCGCATGTAAATGATCAGACTAAAGAGCTTTTGTCGGCCGATCTGTTCGTTATTTACAATCATTTTGTTGAACTTGCGCGTGCAAATCGAAGCATAATTTTACGGAAAGAAATTGAGAGACAATTGGACAATTTGTGGCTGTTTTTTCGAGTCACTTACGACTCGTTTTATTTGTTCCGAGAAGGCAGCGATGTTAAAAAATTGAGTTTTGCAAGTTTTATGGCAGAAAGTCTGCTGACGAGTAATTTTTTTGTTTTTAAAATTACTTTTATTAACAAATTTTTTTTTAATGGAATAAATGGCTTAAGAGTCACTAATAATGTACTTATAAAAGTATGGCAACTTTAATAGTGTTTCAAAAACAAAATCAGTGGGTAAATTTTATAAGAAAAGTTTTTTCAAAAACATTAATTTAATAAAGAAAACATAGGTATGTCGGGCGATTTATTTGAATATTAGGATTATCCGAATTTTCCTAGCAAAATGAAAATATTCAAATAATACGAGGAGTTAGTATAAGCAAAATGATTTTGAATTATTATAATAATATTTATAAATGCATTCTTTTATTCTTTGTTCTTAGATATTTCAAATTTTTTGAACCAAATAAACAAAAAAATAACAAATATAAAAAAGAATAGATTATCGTCGGATTGGAATAAAATTGTCGAATCAGCGCATTCAAAAGGCAAATTAAATTGGATTAAATCGGGAATAACAAAAGTTGCTGAACCCATTGAATTAATGCAAAAATTGCACCTTAAAGAGTTGCAAAATTTTGAGAAAATTAAAGACGATATGGAAATAAGCAAAGCTTTTGCTGTTTTGGTCAAAGGTTTGAAATATAAACAAAATAAACATCGGAAATTTGTTTTTAAAGCAAAACTTTTAAAATTGAATTGTGTATATTAATATTACAGATTTGCGTAAAAATGAAAATAGCATAAGGAATAATTTATTAAATCTTTTGACATTAGAGGATTCAAAGACATTTTTACAACAAATAAATGTAAAAGATGAAGCCGAACAAATCAAAACCAAATTAAACGCAAATTGCAATGAACTAATAAAAAAAGATAAGAAAAAGAAAAATAAAAAGAATAAAAATGGAGAAGCAGTGGAAAATTCGATTAGTTCGAAAAATAAAAATTCTTTCCAAATTAAAATTGATGAAAATAAAATGGAAGAAAAAATAGAGAAAATAAGTGAAGAAAAAATTATTRATAATAAAATTGGTCAACATAAAATGAATGCAAATGAGAAAACAGACGACAAAGTTTCGATAACAATAACTAGTAATTTAAATGCACCAAATTCAATGATTCCGACAAAAATTATAAATGATGGAGCGCTGTTTGAAGAATTGCAACATTTCGTTTCTTTTAATGGTTCGTAATTTTAACAGCAAAAAAAAATGTTATTTTTTTAAATTTGTTTTTAATTTTAAAATATTTAGATTTATGCGATGAATTGAAATTGTATGAATTGTATAGGGCATTTGTATTGTCTCCTTCCGACGAAAAACTGCTAATTCTTGAGATTGGTTCAATTATTGTCGAAATAAATCAACGACTCAAAGCAATTGAACAGCTCGAAAATGTTGGAAAATTTGAAATAAAATATGACACAAAATCAGTGCTTATTCAACAATTTGATGAATTGTTGGCAAATAAATATAATTCCAAAGCGAAATTGGATGATTTGGAAATGAATTTGCAACAAATTTTGATGAACATATTAAAATATTACAACGATTTGTGCCCAATTTTAAATGAATACGACAAAAATAAATTTCAAATGCAAATTCTCGTAAAACATTTTGCATATGCACTAATAAATAACAACGAAATTGACAATTATTGGGCAACTGTTAGCAGTGAACAAAAAAGAGAAAAATTGTTTCATTTATTAAAAAAGCGWTTGGGAATAAATCGTATTCAAAATCTGAAATTTGGATGGAAGAAAATGTTTGAGCAAATTGAAATCGGTATTCTTTTAATTCACATATTTAATTAATTTACAATAAAACTTTTTAAAGATAAATTATTGTTAAAAGAAGACACAAACTTTTTAAGTCCAACTTTTCCAATAATGTCACAGCCTATCAATTTCCTTAATACCTATTATAATGATAAACAACGTGACAGAGCAAGTTTATTTGTAATAGTTCAAAAAAAAAACAATTCATTTTTTAAAAATGGTCAAATAGAAAGAATTAAAAAAGATTAAAATATTTGAATCAAAATAAGGTTTTGAAAGATTTTGATCCAATTTAATTCTTTCATTTTGTTTAAAAAAATTTTTAAAAAATAAAATTTTTTTATTTTTTGTTTCAAACATCAATAAATACATTTTTTATAGTTCGAGTACTTTTTGAACAATCTTTTCCAACAAATGTCGGCCGACGGTTCTACTAAAGATGAATTTGATCAAAAAATTAGGAACACATTAAGCGCTATCCAATGCATCGTCGATAATTGGGTTTGCTTTACAATTAATAGTAATTATAAAAATATTAATTACATTCAGTCCGGCAAAAGAGCCCGTCTGTTGATTTCCGGATCACTTCTGCTCGGCACCCACACTTATGACTCAGACGTTGATTTGATTTGCATTGTGCCAGGAAAAAGCATAAAACAAACGCATTTTTTTGGCAAATTGGACACGGCGTGCTGCAACCAAAACAAATGTTCTGAGGAGTCAAATTCYTCGTCATTGTATTGTCGTCTTTGTGAAGTAAATGAATAAAAACACGAATAAGCATTAAAATAATATGTTTGCATTAAGTATATTATTATTTAAATAAACACTTATTTAAATTCAATCGAATTAATTTTTTTAAATGGTTAAAAAATCATTTAATTTTAATATCATTTTAAAAACACAAATCAATTTTAAAAATGGTTAAATAATTTAATTGCATTATTATATCATTTTTAAAATGCCCAATTATTTAAGTCAATTAAATCAATTTTAGAATAAAAAAGTGACTGAACTTGTAAAAATCACATATGGCACAATATTTATGCTCAAATTCAAATTTGATGGCATTGATGTTGACATTCCGTTGGTTTCTATTTTCGACCAAAAAAGTTTGCCTGCTATGCTAAGGGTAGAAACGGTTAAACAATTTTTGATGAAATTTATTTCAGAAGAAAACAATAAATTCGACAAAGAAATTCGCACTTTTTCAAGTAATTTTTGAAATTTAAATCAATAAAATTATTAAATTTATTATTTTTTTGTTTCAAAAAATGTTTCTTTAATTCTAATTTTAAGGTTATTGCTCGACATTATATATAGCAAATTTGTTATTGGAAGATTGTAATAGTAATAGTGAATTTCAGAATGATATTACTAATGAAAGATTTGATGAACAAAAACCACAAAAATATACAAAAATTTCCAAAAATTTTCGACTTACGCTTATGGCATTGAAATTGTGGGCAAAAAGTACATTTTTAAATGCATATTAATTGTTGTAACAAAAAAGAAAACATTCCTTTAAATAATTTTATGATCATTTCCAGGCAATTTTATTTATTCAAATAGGTTTGGCTATCTGAATGGCGTTATGCTGACTATTATGGTCACCAAAATTATATTATTTTATCCAAACGCCTCAATTCTGTTTTTGCTGGAAAAATTTTTTTTCATTTTTTCAACAAGGTTAATTTTATTAAAAACACATTTTTAAATTAATTATACTTAATTTTAGGCCAGTAAACATGCCATTGAAACTAAAATTAAATATAAAATCATTAAATCATTTTGAAGAGGACAAATATTTGAATGAAAAAATAATGCAAATATTTACCCCGACATTACCTGAACAAAATGTGGCAAAATTTGTTACTTGTTCAACTGCAAGAATTATACAACAAAATATGCATAAAGGTTTTATTTTAATTATAAATATAAATAATTTTATTTTTTAATAGCACTGATTCAAATCAGAAAGTCGAATACTGAAGAAACTGATTGGGCTTCATTGCTGAGCAATTCGGAGAAATTCACTGAAATGGTGACATATTTAATTATTAGGGATATTCAAGGCCACCGCGAATTGAATCCCAAGACTCGAGAGCAATAGCCTTAAAACTCAAATATTTCTCGAGTCAAAGTCGAGAACCAAGACTTTCAAACACCCTAAAAATTTTAGTTCCCCAAGAAATTAAAAAAAAAAAAAAGTCTAACTTTACTTTAAAAAATATTCGATACATTTAATTCCGTATAATGTGTAAAAAATGTTTTATCATTTTCGCTTTATTATGAATTTAGCACAAATTTTACGTTCTTATCAATTGTATGTCCGAAGATAAATTTGGAGTTGCCAAATTTTGTCAATTTGTTGAGAGCCGAATTCGTTTGCAATTGATTTATGACATTGATAAAGGAGGAGGAAATATTGAATCCCAATTGTTCCCCGACATTTATGAACGCAATTGCAAAATGCCAAATAAATTGGTTGAAACATGCTTTAGGTATGCTTATAATTTTTTTWAATTAAATTAAATATTTTATAGAAACCAAAGCACTTKTTAAGTTTTCTAGGGAAAAATAAATTTAATAAATATTATATATGTCGGTGTATTATTTGAAAATTAGGATTATTCGAATAATCCTAGTATTATTTCAACATTTTCAAATACTTATACTACGGCGAGTTAGTAATATTTAAAAAATTTTAAACTCAGTAAAATTCGAATTTTACTAAAATTTAATTTTGTGAAGGCATTCAAATAATACTAACTCGCCGCATCATTTGAAAATTAATCCTGATTTTAAATAATACGCCGACATAATAAAAATTAATTTCAGCAAAAATTACTGTAAAATTTGGTTGGTTGGTATAAATTCGAGTTGGCCCATTGAATACATCAAAAATGAGTTGAATAMATTTGATTTGTCAATTAAAAGAGCGTTTTTGAAGTTCAATCCAATTACAAATAAAAATAATAGTTTTACAAACCCGAATTTGTATAATATTGATGAGGAATATGCAAAATTGAAATTTGACATGAAATCAATCATTGTGACTAAGCAGGCATTAAAGGAATTGGATCAAGAAAATTAAATGAAAGTGTATCATAAATTGTAATTAATGCTTTTTGTGATGACTACGCGATTTTGTTTTTTCTGCAAAAATTACGAATCGTTCATTTTTTGTCAATAAAAACGACTTTTTCCATTTGTAAAAATGCGTTTTTTAAATTTGGGTTGCCACCCGAATAACGATATCGTTTGATTTTCTGCAATAAAAAGGAATTATTTTAAAAACTATTTAATTATGATCAAATCTTTGATTTTTCCGATAAAAAGGGATTATTTATAAAAAAAATTAATTAACGATCACTTTGAATTTCAGCAATTAAAAAGGGATTTTTTTCATAAGGGTCTTAAAAATATAATTATAAATTAAAGTCTAAAATAAAATTTTATAAATTTACATTTTTCTTTTTAGTTTTACTTGATTTCGTTTTTTTTTTTGGTTACTAATAGAATGAAAGATTACTTGTTTTTCAAATAGGATTTTAAAACGTAATCTGATTTAAATTGTTGTTATTGGTTAGTCTCAGGATTGTTCCTTTCTAATGAATGAGAAATTATTTTATTGAAAGGTTTTTATAAATTGTTTTTTAGATATGCAAATGCAATGGTTTGTTTTGCTTTATTTCTTTTTATAAATTATTTTTTTATTTCCTCAAATAAAACTTTTTTTTAATAATTTTAAAAGTATTAAAAATTATAACTTTCATTTTTTTTTGCTCTGGATGGCTAATTTAATAAAAGAATCTATTTTATGTTGCTTTAGTAAACGGCAGAGCCAATCGAATGAAAATTCGGGCAGAAAATGGCCGCGAGTTGGGTGGGGGGGGCCGAATGCTAATTTGAGGAAATGGCCGATCGGAAATCGGTTACAGCGTTGCACCCAAACACAATAAGCGCCTTTTTGATATGTACAAATCTTGTTGAAGCAAAAAGTTCGAAATCCAATGTTTTATCTTAATTGGTCCTTTTTGAATAATATTTATTAATTTTTAATATATTCTGTCTCATGTTCCGCTTTGAAGACTAATTGAAGCCGGGATCAGGATTTTGGTTCCTTCTGTCTCATGTTTGAATCAGTTTTTTACTCCTTTTTTTTAATTCTCCCATATTTTTTTTAATATGTTTTTTATTTTGTTTTCAGGAGTGCTTTAGAATCGGATAGAGCAGATTCCCTTGCGGGTTATGATCATGTTAAACCGGGACATGATAAGAGGATGATGAAAAATAATTATTGCACGAACGGTATAAGACAATTCGGGATTTGAAGAAAATCCAACAATTTTTTTTACCTTTATTATTCCCCTTTGTCCCCCAGATCRAAAACTCGAATAAAATAAGCTTTATTCATAAAGTTTGGGTAGTATTCAATTGGCGAGCCTTTGTGCACGGGCCACCCTTTCAACAATGGCAATAGTTTTTCTGTTGTTGATCGGCTGTTGAAATGCGCAACAGGGCAATTTGATCCATCGGAATTCGCGCTTCATTATTTCGCGATATTCGGAGCTTAAGAAATTAGCTTTAATAGGCAATTAAACATTAATAAAATAAAGACTAATTAATTTGTGAAGAAAAAGATTTGGGAAATTGAATTTAGATTTTTTAATTTAATAATTTTGCTAAAAATCCAAAGTGAAATTTGCCTGCAAAAATAAAGCACCGGAGCATTTATCGCTCCGGCAACAGTGTTCAGTTGGGCGATCAGTCGTGTGATCAAAAATTGCAACGACGGATCAGTGCCAAACAGTCGTGGCACCAGCACTGTGTTGATCAGTGCAAACATAAACCAAAAGAAGATCACCGTCATGATGACCGCCAACGATTTAAATATGCGGCGGGTGATTTCCAACTGAGATGCGCTGTTGCTGCTGCCATTGGTTTTGAGAACTGCCAATACAAATTCTTTGAATATTATGCAAATACTGTATTTTCTAAAATAGAGCCCCCGGGGGCTCTATTGATAATGCCCCCCCCCCCAAAAAGAAGTGCTCATCAGCAGGGTGGAGCTTTATTTTAAGAAATACGGTATAGCTATTTAAATTTTTGAAAATATAAAAACATACCCTTCAGCATAATCCATATGATTATATGAATAAGAATTGTTGCCATCGTAAAAGCCATCATAAAAAGCCCTCCAATTGTAAGTGCTTYGCCCTGGAATATGTCGCCTGGCTCACAATAAACCATCCTATCAAAATGTATTTATTAAAGGTCATTAGATTAATTTATTATAAATKTACATTTCAGGATGCTGTAGCACAACCRTATATGTCAAATAAATATTGTAAAAAACGATTGATAGCGAAATAACATTGCACGCAAGAACAAATTTTCCGCATGAATTTTTTGTCAGATGACGGTACCTTTTTGACGATTATTAGTTTTGATAAATAACATTAACTTTGAGCGTCTATTAAAATTTTGAATTATTTCTATTTAATTACTCCATAAATAATTTGAAATCATATTTCTATTCTTTTATAAAATTTAAATTTTAGATTTTAAATGAAAAATAAATATTTCTTTTAATTACATTAATGGGAACACTAATGAGCCAATCCGATCAAGACTGATAAAAAAGAGGTTGAGATATGAATTGATTGCTCCAATACCAGCTATGCATTGCGTATAAAAGCAAGTCAGCAATGAAATGCGTCGGCGAAGAAAAACGAGGACTAAAATAAAAATAAAATTAAAAATAAATAAAATAAAATAAAATATTAAAGAGTAAATTACTTGTCGCCAATGGGGTGGCCGACTCAGTAAGTGCATCACCCAGTGAACAAATGGCTAACCAGTACGCCGTAACTGCGGTGGAGAGACCTGGACAAATGGCACAAATAACTAAATTTGTTTTTGGCATTTTGATGAATTTTAAATTCGCTAAAGTTTTTCTTTAACAATTCTCAAAGAAAAAGGCAACATTTATAAATTATTTAATAAATATTTAGCATAATGGATAATGCCATAAATGAAACCCGACTTATGCTTTATCGTGATGTAGACAAGCGCGCTGTTAAAGGCAATGCCAAAAATGGACAAAATTTGCTGAATGCTGGTCACCCAAATTGTGTAAGCGTAGATTTGGTCGGACTCCTCATTTTCGTTTGTATTATTCATTTTAAATGCTAAATTTAGTTAACAAATTAAAATAAACACCCGAGTAACTCAAAAAAATCCCAAAAATCTTTTAAATTCACTTTCAGATAATGACTTATATTGTTTGAGCTTTCGGCGTCAGCAATTTCCATCTATTTCAAACAATTTTTTTAAATTTATTAAATTTAACTGAATTTTTAAAAATCTTCCAACAGTATCTAATTGCACCGCCTGACCATTTCTTCTTTAAATAATATTTCATTAAAAAGTAAAACAAAAATTGATTCTTTAAAATAATTCATACCATGTCTAGCCAAATAATTTTTTTAATAAACTCATTGCTAAAAAGTTATCAATTGTAATCTTAATGTGTGTTAAAAGAACTCAACGCAATGGAAACATTAAATTTTGATTACTCATGCATACATTTTTAATTTGTATTTTTTGCTTTGTTAATCTGCTGGTGTTTGAAGGTCATTAAATTTTTTCGGCTAAATGGATAAATAAAAATTGTCAATATTTTGTTGTCATTAAGTCTGGMAATGAAAAAATTATGTGCACTTTCCTAATTCTAAAAATGACTGTGTTTAGTTAGCTTAACGTTCAATTTCAAGAACAATTGGGACAAAAATTATGATGAACTTATAAAGTAAGGCAGCGGGGCCCTTTGATCACTGCTCTCCTCCATTAGCTGCTATAAAAGGTGGTAATTGATTCGAAACAGCGGCTTCGGTTGACCGTACACGACTTAATCTCTCCACTACAGTATGGGAAGCAGCAAAAAGATGCAGCCATACCAAATACAAACGTCGCGCGCAGCCTTTTTGTTAAGCAGTTTAAGGATGTTCCCAAGTGCATTAATCATCTGGTCATATGCTTAACTATAAAAAATATTATGTTTAAACATTGATTTTTAATTTTTACGATTCGGGGTATTGTTAAAAAAATTTTGAATAATATTCATTAATTTTTAATAAATTTTATGATCAATTTTAAGTATATTAAAACTTCATCGACTAACATTTTTTAGTTAGAAAGTTTGCCCGTCATATAAATTCATGGCTTTTCTGAACATGTTTAATCAAAACAGCTAATGTAAATATCAGACTGAATTTTTTGCGAATACTTTTAAAACAAGACTCATTGGCATTTTTTAAAATTGTGAAGCAAGTTATAGGGCTCCATCTCATTTACAGTACTTGCGGCCGATTCAAAGTCAAATCGGCCTATTGATCAATTTTGATTTGAATTTTTTTTCTCAAACAGATCACATCGATCGTAAAAAGCTTTTTTAATTTGTTTTTGATCAGTCGGAAGGTCATTCACGAGCAAAAATCGAATTTGAATAATAGCAGGATGATTATTGCACGAACGGTAGAAGACAATTTCGGGATTTGAAGAAAATCCCTCAATCTTTTTAGGCTGAAATCACCGTCCCTCCGTCCCTTCATTTGTCCCAGATCGAAAACTCGAATAAAATATGCTTTGCTCATAATGTTTGGGTGATGATTCAATGAAAGAGATAAGCAAGCGGCTTCCCCAATTTGTGCCGGGAAAGGGGAGGGAGTCGAGACCCTAATCCGGGAAAAGCAGCGAGGTGATCGTGGGGGGGGGGGCAAATCCCAGGGCAGGGTAGTAAAGAAAAGACCCCCCCCCCCTCCTCCCCGAGAACAATTGCTCGATTGGAGGATGACAAAAGGCACTGACGAAATAATTGGGGTGTTCATTTAGCATTGGTCAACGCTAAAGGTAATAGAATAAATATTCACATTAATATTGATGAAAATTCCAAATTTTGGTGATTGAAAATGTAGGACCAAGGGATTGGATTTATATGCTTTTATATGAGTTTTTTGCAGATTTATGAAAGAAGCCCAAAATTTCACTTATTTAAAAATAAATAAAATTAAGCGATTTTTAGTGCAAATCAACGCTTTCCGGTTTTGCCTCCTGAAACAGCCGGAGTAAGTTTTCCAAGCATTGCTACTTACTCCTAACACTGTGATCGATTATTTACAATAAAAAAAATTTGATTGAGGACTTTAAATGCAATAAATAGGGATATGGCCTTTCAAGTCTTTTTATCATGTAAAAAAATATATTCTAAAATCATAAAATAGTATAAATAAACACTACAAATTTTTTCTTTTTTTTTTGGATTAACCTATCAGAATTCGGGGGGAATCCCTCTCATATAAATTACACTCGTACTCGAGTAGAATTTGATAATTTGAGTTTATTTCTTCACGGGTTGTTCCATCACCGTATTTTATGTTCTTTGCTTTTTTGCGAAATTCCAGGCCACAAATTACGACGAAGACATCAGATGTTCAGAAAAGCTAAAAGAATAATTTTTTTTGTCACTTTTCCCCAAATCAAAATAACGAGCAAAACTATAATAATAAATGGAAAAACAGATTTAAAAAATTAACAAAAATTAAAAAATACCAATTATAAATATCTATGTTTCTATTGTGAAAATTAATATTTACATTAAATTAAAATATTAAATAGTTTATTTAATACTTGATTTAAAAAAATTAAATTTAAAATAAATACTTTTGCTCCTGAACAGCTCCGTCATTCTCCGGCAATGAATGTTCATCAACGGAATTTACAAATTCCTTTTTCCATCTTTGCAGAGTTGCTATCCCAATGTTTAGAATATTGGCAATGTTAATGTTGCTGGTTTTAGTATTTCTTTGTTTAATTTTGTAATATTTTCCCATCATTTTTGTTTTCGCTTTAGTGGAGTAAGCTGAAAGTTAATTTGTCTCTAAATTTTGTCAGTTAATATTAAAATATCTTACAATTGAAGTGAAGTCCGAATTCTTTTTTCCAACAATAAAATGTTTCTTGAGAAATACCCAAATCTTTAATTAGTTTAGTTTGTTCTCTATATGTACTCATTTTGATTTCATCCATTCGGTCAATAAATTCACGCTTTTTCTTCTGATAAAAAGGTTTTTATTTATTTTTATTTTTCGACTCAGGCCAAATTCTTTCTTCCATTTATAAATTTTCTTTCGATTAACTCCCAATATTATTGAAATTTTTTGTTCAATTTTATTTCTTTCATTTTTGGTAACTTTTCCTTGTTGCTTATATTCTTCTCTCATCGCGTGGAATTTAGAAATTGTTTCTCGTTTTTCTTTCTCTTTAAACTGATTTTCATCGATAAATCCTTCGATTGTTTCATCTTCATCATCACCTTGATCAATGTAATCCGGGTCTTCTTGTGTAAAATTCTGATCAGTCGAATCAGAATTATAAGCTTCAACATTCTGATCAATATTTTGGTCATCCTCAGCTTGTTCAGTAAGTGTTTGAACTGTTTGAATCTCCGTTCTTTCTGTTCTTTTCTTTTTTGTCAGATTCCAGGCCCACAAATTTGAGTTTAATGGAGTTTTTTCCACTTTTATTACTTTAGGGACATCTTCGTCCCAACCTTTCCCAAATATTTCATCAAAAAGGTAAAAAACCAAGACCGGAAAGCCAAAACAAAAAGCAATTAATCTCATTTTATGATTTTTAATTTAAATTTCTTGGTCACAATGATTGATTTCATGTCGAATTTCAATTTCGCATATTCCTCATCAATATTGTACAAATTTAAATTTATTAAATTAACTAACCAATTAAATTTTACAAAATTTTTGCTGGAATTTAATTTGATAATAGTTTGAATTTTATTTTTCCCCCGTAAACTTAACAATTGCTCTGGTTTCTATAATGTTGCGAAAAACATTTAAAAAATTTATAACTTTGTTCAAAGTTGAGTAATCTTAATTGTTAGTACTTTAGTGTCATAAAATGCAGAAAACCCAATTTTTTTTACAAATTCGTTAAATCTTTAAAAGAAACTCCATCGGCGCCGCCGGACTCTTACCACTTTCCCTATTGTAAATCCCGATTAATCCCGATTCAGGTCCCGATCCCGGTTATTGTAAAGTCGTAATCCCGATCCGATCCCGGTTCAACATGCTGGTCCCGATCCCGGCTTTCGCGATCCAGATCAATTCCGGACACTCATCCAAAACCCAACAGACTGACACTAAAATTGCAAACGTCCGACATTTAACAATTTTAACATTTTTTTCGGCGTCGCCTATCGGCGCCGTTAGACCAACAATTAATTGTCTGAAAGTGCATTAAAACCATTTTTTTGTATTTCTTTGTTCCAACGTTTGTCACGCAAATCTGTTTAACAAATTAAAAAAAAATTACAGCACGCAAAGAATTTCTTAAAGTTCAGAAATATAATTTAAAAATTCAAATGAAAGAAAAGGAACAAAAATTGTTGAGCATTTTCAGTTTGCACAACTTTTGAATTGTAAAATTAAATTTAAATACTTTAAGCACATTTATTTGATTCGTAAACAATGTCAACAAATTCAACTATTAATGAGGTCAGTTTAATTATGAATTTTAATATTATTAATTTTTTAAGGTATTTTACGAATTAGCAAATGCTCGTCCCTGCTGGAGTTTGATTATTTTTGCTTCAATTTACACAATTTTGGCTATTGTTGGCATTTTTTGGAATTTCTCAGTTGTTTACGTTACAATTCGGACAAAGTTTGTTGGCATTTAAATTAAACAATGTTTAATTAATTAAAGTCTAAACATTTTAAAGAAATATTTTCAGATCAATGAACAATTCCGCCAACAAATTGTTGGCCATTTATTCGTTTTTCGAAATCGTTCACCAATCTGGCCATTTCTTATTCACATATTTAGTAATTTCTGGTCAATATTTAATGCCCTACAAAATCGCACTTCAAATTCTTACGCCTTCATTATTTGCAGCTTGTTGCACTAATTTTTTACTTTTTTTCACAAGCATTGACCGACTCATTGCTGTGATTTTTCCGTTAAGGTTAAATTAAAAATGTATTTAAATTTATATTTTATTTTATTTTTAGACAATCAGAAAATGTCCTTTTTTATGTTATYACATTRCCYTTYWTCGGGTTRTACTACGTTTACGCCCTTTATTCCCAAGCTTGCGATTCAGCAGACAAAACACTCATTACTGGCACAATGACTGACATTGGAATGGCTGCTGTATTATTTTACTTGAATTTGTTGATTTTATAACATTTAATTTCTTTTTAATAATTATGCTTATTGTGACGGAAAGCAAATTTAATCATAGGAAAATGACAGTTCAGGGGGTTGGATTTTGTCATGGCACTTTTTAGCGTTACAATTTTAAATGCGTCATAAATTTGGAAAGGGGAAAGAATATTGAACAAAATTAAACTGTCGCATTTCGGCGACCTTTATTAGCTATTTTTTTAACAAATTACATTAAGTTTCAATGCGCCAATTCGCCGGAGTTTATTTGGCCAACAATAATAAATGTAATGTTGCTGTCAACAATTGTTCTTTATGTGGTCATTGCAATTGTTATTTACTTCAGAAAATGTATTTTTAAATTTAAAAAGATATTTTAAATATATTTTTGTTTCTATTTTAAAGCACCGCCCAACTCCAACTCGCACCAATTCAACATTCGCATATTTCGCTCATTGTTCTGCATCGTTTCTGTGAATATTAGCGGATATTTTGTCATGTTCATTAATGTTCTTATAATTTTTCCCGCAATTTATCAAAATTTAATGTTTTTATGGACGTTGGGAGAAATCATCGCCATTTTATTAAACATCAGTGCCGCCTCCAATGCACCAATTCTTTATTTTACAAGGTTAAAATGAAAATGAAACCCCGAAATTTTAAATATATTCAATTTTAGCACAGAATATCGGAAGGCTTTTGACAAAGAATGGCAAAGAATCACTAACGCGTTCAACAGAAATTCAGTACACACAACTCAGCTCTTTTGAAACGAATTGTGGCACTGCTTTAGAGTGGGGTGTTGCAAAACCAATAGGGGACCCTTTACTTTTCTAAGAATAATTTTTTTTTCTCAAAAATTTCAACCAATTCAAAAACCGCTTTTTGGGGTTTCATCACAAAAAATATGTAGGTATTTGTATTTAAAACGTTGGGTTTCTAAAATAATTCAGGGGAAAAAATTTTTTCTGATGAAACCCCAATAGGGTCCTCCTATGGTTTAGTTTTCCAAAGTGAAATCGTCGAGACGAGGGTCGCAAACCCATAAAGGGGACACTTTACTTTTTTTTCAAATTTCAACCAATTTAAAAACCGCTTTTTGGCATTTGAAATCTATGGGTTCGGTTGCAAAAATAACAAAAGTACACCCTTAATGTTTGGAATTTTATTGTAGTTTTTTGACAGAAATTCTTCATTTTATAAATTCATTTGCACTAACTTACTTTATTTGATTTTTTTACATCAGCRAAAAGTAATTTCTTTGGTGCCCAAAATCTTTTAAACAGACTTTAAAGAAAAATTATTAATTTTTGGATCAGTTTTCTTAATTTCTAAAAAGCTTCAAAAAACTACCGTATTTTTTAAATTTTTGAAGTAACTCTCTTCAAATTCTCTTGTCAGCATATGCACCACAACATGAAGTTTTGCAGATTAATGTCTAAAATGATCCTCGCCCATGAAACGATTGTTTGGTATCATAAATTTTTTTAAATAAATCGCACGAGTATATTACCAGCTAATTGAYCAAAACCGGTTTCGGGTTTTTGGTTAACCGGGTGCCGGCTAAAAACCGAAACCAAAAACCGGAGGTCGAAAAACCGGCATATCCGAAAATCGATAGACCCGGGTTAAAACCACTTTTAATCAACCCTATTATTTACATTATTTTTCATTTTGTAGTTTTTTGGTGCGTTAAATTATTCCATTTTTAAGGGTACATCAAATTCAAATTTTCTTCAATATTGGAAAAAGATTAATTTTTGATGTTATAAAATTATACAAACAAAAAAAATAAATAATCGAACACCTTATAGATCGAACACCTTATCAATTAATCCAGCAGTTCAACAATTCATTCACAAATGTGAAATTTCTCAGTTTGTTTTATATAACATTTTGCAGTTTTTGCAATATAAGCAATGGAAAATTTTTCGTTATGTTAAAGTTAATTTTTTTTAGATTTTCAAATGTTTTCGTTTATTTTGATGTTTTTATATACGATTGGAATTGTTATAAACGGTTTAGTCATTTTGGTTATTTTATCAATTCGTAAAATGAGAAAATCCTCCATGAATATGTTATTACTGAATTTGGTAATAATTGATTTTTATTTTAATATAATTAATAAAAAAACTTTATAGGCTTTATCGGACTTGTGCGTGTTGTCTGTAAATTCATTATACCTTTCACCAAAATTGTTTGAACATTATGGAATAAAATTTAAATTTTCCACAATTTATTGTTGTTTTCATACATTTACCACTGGCGTTTGTGGACTTGTTTCCATTCTTACGTACATGCTTATCTGTGTTGAACGGTAAATTTAATTTTTTCTAATAATTACAAAAATAATTCTTTTTAATAAAATAAACTTTATGTATTTTGGGTCAAAAAACAATACCAAATTAGTATTGTAGAAGCTATTTTTACTTTTATGATCATAATATATTCTAAATTTAGATACATTGTTATCGTTTGTCCACTTCATGCAACCTTTTGGTGTGCTCGGAGTCGAATTTTGCGTATTATAAGTGCTTTTTGGGCATTTTCCACAATGTACAGGTTACCCTATCTTGACCTTGCCGGCGCAAACGGAGGTTAAATTTAGTAAAAAATAAATAAATTAAAATTTATTTAACAAAAACGAATAGGTATGTAATATATTTGTGGCTAATATTTTGAAATCGAATATATAAATATAAATTTGGTGTATTATTTTGAATACACAAACATTAAAAATCGTTTACATTTTTTTTTTGTTATTCTTAGTTAATTCAGTTAAATATGGCTGCTTTATTGAATTTCTTCCATTTCATTGGGTTTCTGAATTTGTGCTTGTCCATGTGTCCGTGTTTATGGTGTCTTCAACACTTTACTATAGAACATGCAAAGTTTTATGGTCTTTGGAAATATTGGGATACTCACAGCTTAATGGTTATTATAATTATAATTAAAACAAWAATATAATTTATTTATATAACTAATTGTTCAGAAAATAAAATAATTGAACGTCGAAAATTATTGAAAGTGCTCATTTTATGCTTTGTTCTATATTTTTTATGCTCATTTGGGTCAATATTGCTGTTTATAATTTGGTAATATTATTAACTTTTTTATTTTAAAATTTTAATTATTTTAGTGAATTGTTTGGATTTGACATTCTGCGMTATGCAATTCGTTTGTTTACCATACAAAGTGCGATCAACCCTTTYCTATACACATTGATCGGAAAACAATTTCGCGAAAWTTTTTTTAATTTTTTTGCAAGATTTCGGCGATAATATCGCGTCGGCAAATAGAATATGCTTAACGTTTTAAGGCACAAAAAGGTGTTGATTTACTATTAAACGATTTAAGGCTCAATGATTAATGTCAAGAATTTTTTATTTAATAATATAATTTTTACAAGATTTTAAATATTACTATAAATGMTAAACAATTTCATCAGATGAACTAGGGTTTTTGTTGTTGTAAAAAGTACATAAGAATCGAAAAAAAAATCCATAATAAATGGAGAGTAAATCCAATTTACCAACCAACTAGATTAAGGTTTYGGCAGTCAAAGTTGGCCTTTTTTGCGCAATTATCTACAAATTGATGCTAGCAAATCCAGTTGAAATTTGTGTAAAACTGGTTGTACAATGCGAAACCCATAAATTGGTTGCCCAATTAACGAAAGAATTGTGATTTGACCGGATTTTCAGCGAAAATCTTCTTTTCTCCATTTTTTGCACTTTTGCGCTGTATAAAAGCCTGTCTCTTATACACATCTAGATGTGTATAAGAGACAGGTATAAAAGCATTGCGCGTTTGGCTTACCATATCCCATTTTTGGTTAGTAAAAAAACTTTTAATAAATCTGAATAAAATTCTATCACAAATTAATTTTTTTTGTTTGTTGTTTAAGCCTAAATAAAATAGAAAACAATGTTTGCCCGATGCGTCACTATTATTTTATTTATTTTTGTCTCACTTTTTTCGACAATTTTGGGACAGTGGTGGGATATGATGAATAATAACAATATGGGCCCAGGAACGGCTGATCATCATACGACTGGCACAATCTTGTCGCAAGATGGCGGAAATGCTTTAAGGCAAAAAATAATTTTTTTGTTTAATTTATTTCAATATTTTTTTTWAATTTTTTCCAGAAACGATGGCCATACCGAATACTATGCCAACCAAAATTCCTGGAATAATCAGAGTAAGTATAGTTCAATATTCCGACATTTTCCGGTTATTTAAGCAAAAATGATTTAGTTTTCATTTTTTATATTGTTACATTCCCTACATTACTTAGATGCATGGAACGGAATGCAATGGCCTGCATTCCCAAGCTTCGGTCGTCGTTGAACGATGGATGTTTTCTCTTTTTTAGTTGTTTTAGTGTTTAACATGWTATACCGAAATAAAACAACTTATTGTAACTTTTTTTTGGTGATGGTTAAAGATAAAATTTTTTWWAATTATTTTTGGTAAAATCAATTATAAAATAAATCTGCGATACAATTTTAAAATTAGTGATAATTCCATGTATGTTTAGGTTCTAAAACTTTTTTTACTTGAGAACATTTTGCATTTAAAAAAATGATTTGTTAGCATTTATGTAGAAAAAGTTCATTTGTGTCTTGAAAATCATTGACGACTTTACATGCCCACCCAAATCATACAAATCTCTTCGGTTGATTTGTCCAGCGGCAAGGCACAAAACATTCTGCTCATCAGCGGTAAACGAATAAAAGTGTCGCCTTTCTTCCGACAACAAACAGTCAAAAGACACAATTAAAAACAGGCAAAATTGTCTGATGAATTTTAGGAATTTTTGTAGGAAAAAGCTTCCGGGCCCCCCGTTTCCGAAATAATCCAGAAAATCGCTCCAATATCAAAAGTTATTTCACCAAAATTCAACACAGGAAAATGTTAAAGATTAATGTTTTTCACATATTTTTGGAATTACGTTGAATTTGATTGGGTTRGCTAGAGTCAGAATGCTAAACATTATAACAAAAATCGCACGTATAGGTAAAATTGTTAGATTTTTGACACAAACTTTTTAAATTAATACAGAAAATCTTTTAGTGATAAAATCATAAAAATAATTGGAGAATTTATTTTCCCATTGATTTGAGATCGGACAGGACCGGGGCCTAGGCTTTTCCAGGGCCCGCGGGGTAGTCTTGATCCTGGTATTTTGGAAAACCCAAGGCTACTAGGATTTTTTGACCCGCCGGGCTCGGTCCGAGTCTGTTAGCTGAATAAATCCGGCTACCCGAGGCCCGGCTTTTTCAAAATTCCGACCGCCACTATTGATCCTTCCTTCCAACATTAAGCTTAGGTAATTAACAAAATCAAAATCCAATTATCTGAGAATTACTTTCATTTTTTCAGATTTTGCTCAATTAATTAAACAATTAACGCCGTTTACCTTTCAAAAATCGCATGCCCTACAAATTGCGTGGGAACAAACAAAACGCTGACTTTCTATTGTTTGTTTTAAATTGCAATTTATTAGTGGAAGAATGTTTTATCATTTTTTGTGTTATATGATTTTACATTTTCCCACATTTCGCTTTTTTATCTTAATTGAGCGTGAGTCTGGGAATGTTTTCAACAATGTTATGGAAAAAATTGATATAAATAGAAGAAAATCCACGTATTTGTCAGTTAGAAAGAAAGTTTATTTGAATTTTTTATAAAATTTTATTTTTCATTTTCGTTGCTTCTTTCATCAACTCTCATTCGTTCGCTTTTATCTATCAATCGGATCTATCTAAATTTTAATTTGCACCAAATTGGCGTGCGCCCAAGGCCAATCGCGGTCACTCTTTTTTAGGATAAATTAGTTGGAACGGCTATTTCAACATTTTGGCATTGATATAATTTTGAACGCAATCATTTTTATTTTAAATGAATGGGTTTCATTTGTACAAAAAGCCCGTTCAGGGCTTAAAAGTATAAAAATAAATATCGAAATTTTAATTTTATCGTTTAAACTAGGGTTGGTCCCCGACCCCTCGGGGGCGGGAAAGGTCGAAGAAGGTCGGGGACGAATACCCCGACAAAAAAAGTCGGGGTTCGGGGGTTTTCCCACTAACCCCCCCCACCGCCAAAGTTGGGCTGGGGCAAATCTAAAAGTCGGGGTTCGGGGTCGGGGACCAACCCTAGTTTAAACAAACGAAATTTATATAAATTATCCTTTAGCAGAATCGATTCAACCAAACTATTAAAATTTTCTCATTATTGTTTTGGGGCTGTCTCTTATACACATCTAGATGTGTATAAGAGACAGGTATGTAATATATTTGTGGCTAATATTTTGAAATCGAATATATAAATATAAATTTGGTGTATTATTTTGAATACACAAACATTAAAAATCGTTNTTCATTCATTATTCATTGAAGGTTTCTTCTTTTTTCCTCTTTTATCTTTTTTTTGCCGCCTTTTCTCTCTTTTTGTTTTATAAAAATTGCATTTAAATACATATTTTGTAATTCACTATAAAATGCCACTCTCATTGGCGTACGCAAAATACGATATAAAATAATGTTTCAGAAAAAATTGGTTGCTTTTTTTTTTTGCCACTTTTTGAATTTTTTAGGCAGAGTTTTTTAGTAAGGGACAAATGGCGTCAATCTTCAGACTTTGAGATTTTAGAATAAATTAAGATTTGACTATAAAAAAAGTACGGTTCTTTAAATGTGTTAACAAATTTCCTTTTTATTTTTACTCCATTTTACTAGTTGTGCAATCAATTCCAATGCCAATTTTATTTCAATATTTAAATTGAATTTTTTAATTTAATTTAATCGATAGTTAACCATTAGAGAACATTATGCAATAAATTTGTTCTCTACAGAATGAAACTTTTAGACAACAAATATAATCGTCTTTTGAAGTGCCCTCCCCCCTCATCCCATTGTTTGTCGGGCAAATGAAAAAACCATCCATTTAATGTCTTTATTTAATCCGAAGAGAGCACATCAATTCAATTCATGCCAATCATCAAAGATGACGAACATTTTGTACTTTGATTTAGACGACAGAAAACTTTCATTGACCAAAAAGAAATTGCGAAAATCGTTTACACGTTTTAAAWTTTTAATAATTTTTGCTTTTAAGATCAATTTAATTCATACAAATTCCAATCATGCCGATATATTCTTCATTTCTGATCAGTCTGATCAAGGCTGTCCCATTGTGTCTGATCGGCTTTCAATTTGCTGTGTCCGATGAAATTTTGGGAAATTTAATGAACAATTTGTCATCAACAGTTCAACAACCCTTTTGGATCAGCACTGAAGTTGAACAGCTCCATTTTCGCAAAGAATGCATTTCCGCTCAACTTTGTGCAGAGCCGAGGTGAGAAGCTTAGTTTAAACATTCTTCTGAAATTTTAATATTGATTAAAATTATTTTAAAAAAATTTAATGTTTTCAATGTTTCAGATTTACTCTTGTAAACCAAATGCCCAAATACAATGAACGCCTTTCACATGATTGGTCAATGAACAAAGCTGAAGTGCCGGTAATTTTATTTTTTTGTTTTTATTAAATATGCTTTTTATTACTTATATTTATTTATCAGGGAATTTCACTGGAATTTTTCACATTTTGGGGTCGAGGAGTGCCAAGTGATGTCACAATTCAGGTATTTTAATTACAAATAATTTTTATTCATAAAAAATTGTTTTGCCTACAATGCAAAAAAAAATACAAATTAACAAAAAATTAAAATAATAAATTTTGATTTTTTTAATAGGTTCTTGTTCATGGCATTGATCCGAAGTTCAAATTTTCTCGGACTTGTGACGAATCTTCTTATGTGTCAGTTTTTCAATTTGGCGCAAAGGTTAAAGGTCAAAATGACGAGGTTTATGAGAAAGTACAGCTCGAACTTCATGGCCAATGTTTCAATGCCACATTAACCAGTAAGTTAAAAAAAATGTTTACTATTTTTTAAATTTTTATTTTTCAATTTTAGTTCAACTTTTTCGTCGTCGATGTCCGTGGTGTCTTATTGAGCAAAGCGAGAAGTCATTTGCTCAATTAACGGTTAAATCAAAAACCGAATATATTTATACAAAATAAATTTAATTAACAAAATTCTTAGAATTTCACAATGTCTCATCGCGTAARTTCATATAAGGACTTAATGCAAATTGTAATATTGTTAAAAAAATTTCAAATTTTTTTTAGGTAATTTTTTTTTGACAAAAAAGTGCCATCTTTAGGAATGTATGTTATCCCCGAGTCGGTGATAGGTTTGGGGGGGTCGAGATTTCGAGGGTTAGACGTGTCGGGGTCGGGGAAATCCCCGAAAAATGGCATAAATTTTGCGGGAACGGGGTCGGATTGCCAACCCTACATAAATTTAAATTGTTTCCAGGACACTAATGTGCCATTTCCTTGCCAATTGCCGCTACAATTTCGCTCCAATTTGCTAATTATTTTATTAGCTGTTGCCACCGTCATTAATGTGATTGCCTTCGTCGGTTTGTTGATTATTTGTGAGCGACAGCGGCGAAATAATCATCAAGAAAAACAAGGCAAAAACAAATCACTTAATTAAGGAGCTCATTCCCGATTAACTTTTTTAATAATTAAAATCTAAAAAAGCAAAAATTATTTATTTTAGGCGGCCTCTCGCGAGATATTCAAAATTTTACGGGGCAAAACATCTTTCCACGCGTTGAACAACGGTGTCCGCCTTGTCCAACTTCAAAAAATCGTGTTCTAACAACTCGTGTCCAGCGATTTTTGCCGACTATTTCAGAAGAATTGTAAGGATAATTTATTTTTAAAACGGAACCTTTTTCTTAGCATTTAATATTACATTAATATTAATTTATTTGAATTAGTTATGAAGTGATTGACGATGAAGACACTGAAACAAAACCACACATTCCTCTGCATTTTGCTCACAACGCAAGCCCCCCAACAACATGCGCATTCCAAAGACAGCAAATATTGCCGAACATGGTACATAAAATAGAATTAAGAATAATTAATAATTTATTTTAATTTATTTAAATTTCAAAGGTCCAACTGCCTATCTCTAATAAATGTGATCATTGTTTTTTGCGACTTCGAGACGATGACCGGTGCAGTTGTGAAAGTTTGAACTCGTCGCTTGAAAGCAATTTTGGCAATTCCGTGCAAGAAAATGATGAAGAGGCTTTGAATGGTAAAAATTTTCACTTTTCAACTCTTTTAAATTTCAAATTCACCTTTTTAGCTTAATTTTGCTATTATTTTAAAACTATTTTATATTTTTTTCTTTAAGATTTGCAYTCGACTTCTTTGAATGCATCGCATAAGGAAAATTCAATTTCAAGCCATGCAATTGACAGCGGTCTGGATGGATCAAATCATACAGAAGAGGAGAAAACTTGAAAAAAAAATCATCAATTTAAATATAATTAATTTATTCTAAATCTTCTGATAAACAACACAAATTTTGTTCAGTATTTTATTGGGTTTGGAAATATTCAATATCAGAAATTCTCAAAGCGAATTCTTTATTTAAAATTTAATTGTGCCCCTCCCCCCAATGAAAAGTGAACAAAATTCTGCAGTTTGGAGCAAATTTCTTAACAAATTCCGTCAAAAATTCCAAAAATTTTTTCCCACCCCCTCCGCCCAGTAGCTTAAATATCTAAATAAAAGTTTATGTATTATATAAATATATTTAAATTTTTGCGTGAATGAGCCCAGATTTTAATTAACATCCGTTTTCACTCTAAAGTCCAACTTAACAGAACGAGAAATATGGGTTTTATTTATTGAATTGAAATACTTTTATAAATTTATGTGTAAAAATTTTTTTCCTATTTAATTTAATTTTTTTTATTATAGCAACATTGATTTACATGGACTTTCACAATTGCCAATATTTGCTTGCTTGCCCAGCTTTCCCTAAAATTAGGCGGCTAGCTTGGCTTGACTTATGTTAACAAGAATAAATCAATTACAAATATCGTCTTTCTTTTTATTTTGAGCATAAATTGGAGCGAATAACCGAAAAACATTAATTTATGCACAAAAAAGCTCTAAAAGGATTACTTTTTTAGACAATCATTTGCTTTTTAAATGTTAACCAATGCAAGAAAAAGTTAATTATTTATAAATTTAGAGAAAATGCTTTTTTATTTGAAAATTTTTATTTTGTTTTTAATGTTTTCCAAAATTTTTGCCGTGTATTTATATGAATCTGTCCGAATCAGTGAAGCACAACTCAGCGTTAAAGAGTCGGTTAAACAGCAAAAAAATCGACCCTTGGGAACTCTAAAGTATGTGTGGTGTGCTAATTTTAATAAAAATATAATAAAATTATCGGATATTTAAGAAAAAATAACGATTTAARCTTTAGCCTCCCACTCGATCATAAAATTTCTAAACTGGTGCGGCTCAGCAAAAACTTCATTGTCCAACTTACTTTCAGAGTAAAAAAACATAATTTGAAATTTTTTTTTCAAAATAAAACACTATTTTAGATCGTCGATGATGCTAATAATGAGCCAATTGAACATTTTCAGCAAACATTTGTCCGTTTTACTCATACAAAATCACCAGATCACGAAGTGTTCATTGTTGCTAAAGAGCACAAAAAATTGAACGGTTATTATCAACTTGAAATGGTTAATTTTCAATTATTTTTTAAATTTAAATTAAGTATAAATAATGGCATTTTTAAAATGTTTTCTAAAGAAAATGTCTCGCGATTTTGTGAGATTTAATTCGAGACCGGGAAAATATAACTGTGAATTGATTCTTGGCGATAGCCGTGTTCGTTCTGGACTCCGATTGGAAATATTTGATGCATTTTTGGACATATCAAAAGTAAAGAGAAACAATGTTTTTCAAATATTTAAATTTAATATTTGTATGAATTTTTTGTGTAGCAATCCCAACCAGAAGAACCCTCCTACAAGCCTAGAAAAAGAGACATTCCAAACTTTGAGCGCATGCCTGAAATTCAACACAAATTTAAAAAGGTTTTTAATCATAATAAAACGTTTAAACTAATAAATTTTTAGAATTTTTTTCTAAATCAATTAATTATTTCTTTGTTTTATTAGATTGAAGGTTGCAAAACAAAATATTGGACGACTTTATCGTATGCATTTTGTTTTGTTTGTTTTCTGCCGCTGATTCTGTTGAGCTTTAATGTAAAGTTCTGATAATATTATTTTATTTTATTTCTTCTTTTTATTAAAATTTTCCTTTTTAGTGGCGTATACTTACATTAAAAGCTCTTCAAAATTTGTTTTCGGCTTCCGATGACGCCAATTTTTCAGCTCCTTTTTTCTTCAATATGTTAATGTACTTTTTTTTWAAATTTTAATTAAAATAATTTTTTTAAAATTTCTTTTCAGTGCTATATTCTCTTTATATATTATTTGTTGGGTTTTGGGAACTTCAATTGCAATTGAACTGCAACTAACAGCAATTTGTGCAATTCCATGTTTTTTCGCTTGTCACAAAATGCTCAATGCGTTGGCAACCGAGAGAATTGTGATAGAAAATGTATTTTTATATATATTATTTTTATTAAATATTTTTTATTTTCAATTGAAAGTAGCAACCTTGTAATACAAATGGTGTAAATAAGTCAAAACTAACTTTTTCTTATTTTGAATTTAAGGAAGCACTAAGATTGGAATTGTCGCAAAATGATYATAATGATGACCTCGAAAATGATTATTATTATTCTGAAGAAAGTGAAAGCTTTGACACTAAAGAGCCGGATGAAAATTTTATGTTCGATTGATCTGTACCGAAACGAACATTTTTTAGCTACGTTATTTGCCCTTTTTTCTTTGTAAAAGAATAAATAAGAAATCTTTGTGCATATTATTTTTTAATTTAACAAATTTAATTAATTCAAAATGCCAAAATTTGCGTAATCGACAAAGACTTCGTTTACCATGCAAACGCTTAAGTCAATCGGCGTCCAGTCAAAATAGACTGAGGGAATACGACGACGAGAACATTCGAAAATTGCGCGCAACTTTGAGTGAACACGAGAACAGATCGGGAGGTAAAAAGTAATTAGAAAATAAATTAAATATAAATGTTAAAATTTTTTGTTTTATATAAACAATTGTGAAAAAGTAAAATTCAAATGATTGTCCGTCGTGGCACAGGCCGTCAGAGTGTGCCCTTGTGGAAATGCTTCGACGTTATGCTTAAGCTGCACGAGTATTTGGGCAAGTACCAGCCGGACAGTGATCTRTTGATGCCAAAACATCGCCGACAAATTGTGGCACAAAACTTTAAGCAAATGTAAATTATGTTCGAAATTTAGTTAAATATATAAAAAGTATTCTTAGCTTTTATATTTTATTTTTAATTAAAAAAAATGTCCTTTTCATCTTTTAATACAATTTCATATACTTAATTTTTTGGTTCTAAAAGTTTAACGTGAAAATTGATTTTTATAAAATGAACTGGTTTTGATTTAGGCATGTTACTTTCCCTCGGAGTATTTGTTATCTCACATGAACACAATTTGTTGTTGTAAAGTCCCGAACGCAAATTCAATGAAAAAATCTATCAATTGATAATTCTCTGAAAAATGTGAACTAATCACGCTCATCTCGTCATTTTTTATATAATTTAATTAAAACAAAATAAATTTTTGATTTTAGTATATTATTTGAATATGACGACCAGAAATCAAAAAAAAATTGATCAGCTTCAATTTGACTCTACCACACTCACATTTTTCGTGAATGGAATTCGCATTGACGTTAAAGTAAGGGCTAAATCAATTTATTATCTAAAATAAATTCAGTTTTTTCTTAAATATCAAAAATAAATTAAGTCAATTGATCCGCGCATTACTTTGGCAGCCTTTTTGCGGGATAAATGTATTGTAAATAATTTAATATTTATATTAATTTAATAAAAAAATCATTTTTAGTGAATTTGCGCGGAACAAAAATCGGCTGCAATGAAGGCGGTTGTGGCGCTTGTACAGTGATGGTTTCTGAACTGAATCCAAATAGTGGTGAAATACGGTAAATAATAAAATTTAAATTTGATTTTTATAAAAAATAAAAATATTCAAAAAAGGCATTATTCCGTGAATGCCTGCCTTTCTCCGGTGTGTTCAGTGTTTGGCAAAGCTGTGACAACAGTTGAAGGAATTGGTGGTGGTCAAAAGCGAATACATCCAGTCCAAGAACGACTTTCGCGGTGTTTTAAAAATTTATTTATTTTTAATTTTTAAATATAATTAATTAATAATCAGTGCTCATGGCTCCCAATGTGGTTATTGCACACCAGGTTTTGTGATGGCAATGTACACGTTGTTACGCAACAAACCGGAGCCAACATATGCCGAAGTGGATGAATGCCTACAAGGCAATAATTTTGTTAAAAATAGGATACATAATGAAATAATTATAGTAATTATTTACTAAATTGCAAAATTTAAATTATGTCAGGAAATTTGTGCCGTTGTACTGGGTACCGTCCAATTTTGGAAGCATTTTATTCTTTCACAAAAACAAATGGACAAAAATCAAATTGCTGTAGAGAAGAAAATTGTTGTATGTCATCTAATGGACTTGCTGAAAATGAAAATCGCTGTGATTCTAATGGAAGAAAGGTATTAAAAATTTAAATAAATATATTTTTAATAGTCGAATAGGTAATTAATAATCCTATATTTTATTATAATATTTTAATATATTAGGGATCTAACGACGTATATTACACTTCAGACTCACAACAAATTGAGCAATTTATGCACTTTGCCAAACATTGAAGCTTCGCAAGAATTGATTTTTCCACCAGAATTGACGGTAAAAATGTGAACATATTTAAACAAATAATAATAATATTTAGTTTGGTGCTTGGAACCAAAAAAGTTTTATGATGGAAAACGATGGTTATTATTGGTATCAACCGGTTAAAATGGAACAGTTGTTAGCATTAAAACGGTATAGCATAAACGCATTTTTTGTTTAAATTCACAATATTTTAACTTTAACAATAGTGAATTTCCAAATGCTCGTCTTATGGCTGGAAATACGGAGATCGGAGTTGAGTTGAAGTTCAGACACATTGATCTTCGACGGGTCATCAACATTAAAAACGTAAAAATAACAATCAAGTTAAAGCAAATCATATTTAAACATTTATAGTTTAAATATTTTTAATTTAAATTAAATAATTTATTTAGATTCCATCTCTTCGAGCATTTCGAAGTGAAGAAAATGGACTTTGGTTGGGAAGTGGAATTACATTGAATGAAATGAAGAATATTTTAGTTCAATTCATTGACAAGCTTCCAAGTAATATATATATAAAGATATTAAAAACCAAAATTCAATATTTAATTAGAACAGAAAACGAAGATATTTGCTGAGATTTGCAATATTCTTTGCTTATTTGCTGGCAATCATGTTCGAAATATGGCGGTAAATTAAAAAATTCAAAAAAGAAAACAAATTTCAATTTAAATAAAAATGATTATTTAATAAGTACAAAGCAAATTTTTTTTTGATAATATAGAAGACTAATAAAATAAATACTGCCAATTAAAATTATTATAGACAGTTGCGGGAAATATAGCAACAGCATCGCCAATTTCTGATCTGAATCCAATTTGGATGGCATCGGGTGCAAAAATATTATTGAAATCCGAGGAGGCCAATGTTATCTTTGTCATTTAAATAAAATTAAGAGCATTAAGTAAAGTGCTTAAATAAATTAAAATTAATATTGTTTCTTTTYTTTTATAAACCAAAATATTAAAAAGTTAAGCGCATTGTTTGCCTTGATCAAAATTTCTTTCCGACCTATCGAAAAACTCTGATTGCCCCGGATGAAGTGATTACTGATCTTTTTATTCCATATTCGAGCTCAAACCAATTTTTTCGAGCTTATAAACAGGCTCAACGACGCGAAGATGACATTGCAATAGTAAGAATTAATTAAATAAATAACAAAATTTATTGCATTTTTAAATAGGTGACTGGCGTATTTTCTGTCAAATTTTATCAAAACAAAGGTGAATAATTTAAATAACATTTATTAGGTTTGATACAATTTTTTAGAAATGCTTTAAATTTAACCAAAAATAAAAGAATAATAAGCGAATTAATTATTCAAACAGCAAATAATATTCATTTAAAAAAAACAATTTTAATAGACAAATTTGAGGTCCCAGAGTGGAGTCCATGCAAATGGCATTTGGTGGAATGGGTGCCACAACTCGGATGGCATCAAAATMCACTCAAAATTTAAAGGGACGAATTTGGGATGAAGCATTGTTCAACGATCTTAGTGGAGCATTGGCCGATGAATTTCGATTACCCGAAAATGTTCCCGGTGGAATGGCTAAGTACTGATCATTCATTCGTTAAAAGTAGAGTTGGTCGGGACCGGGATTTTTGGGAAAACCGGGACCGGAATTGAGAAATTAAAAACCCGGTATTTTATAAGGGGGAAATTCAGTCCCAAAATTTGAGACTTCAGTACCAGTCCCGGTCCCGACCAACACTAATTAAAAGCAGGGTAGCACAAAACCGGTTAACCGGGGTTGACCGGGCTAAATCCAAAACGGGAAACCGAACGGTTAACCGGGTGATTTGAAGCTAACCGGTATCCGGAGGTACCAATTTTTAATTGAGTTGAGTAAAATTTAAAAAATTAAGCTTTTATTTGTACATTTTTAGGTATCGTCAAGCGCTTGTGCTCAGCTTTTCCATGAAATTTTATTTGTATGTTCGAGAACAGCTTGGCCTCACATGTGAAAAGCGTGAAATGCTTCATTTAAGCGAAATAGAAAATAAGTTTGAGGCAACCCAAATTTACCAGGTAGAATTTTCAAAATATAATTAARTAATATAATTTTTCGATTTACTTTTTTTGTTGATTTTTTTAGGATGTTTTACCGTCACAAAACAAAACTGACTCTGTTGGACGACCGTTGATGCATTCAAGTGGCGAAAAACATACCACTGGTGAAGCCATATACACCACCGATGTTCAGCTTTCATCTGGTATTAACAATTAGGCTAGCACAAACCCAGTTTAAAATCAGGATTTTTTTTTTGGAATCCGGTGATTTCGTACATGGTTAACCGGAGGATTTTTTTTATATGGCACGCTTTATTTTAGTGGAAAATTTAAGAATTTGATTAAAATTTTGAAAATTCGATTATAAAGCTTTGCACCCGGTTAACCGAAAATTGGGGTGGGTGGTGGCTACAGGGATGGGCGGAATTCCGATTTCCAAAATTTTGAGCAAAAAGTCGGAAATTTTCGGAAAAATCGATAATTTTCGGCCAAGTTTTCTTAACAAATCTCGTTAAGATCTTCAAAAAAAATCTGTCAATTTTAAAGGCTTTTTTTGGTGAATTATATTATGTTTGTTTAACCTATTTTACATTTAAAAACCACTGCCTACTTAATATTTATTAGATTGCCTTTATATGGCATATGTTACCTCACCAGTTAGCTGCGGCAAAATAATTGGAAATCCGGATTATTCATCGGCACTTTGTCTTGATGGAGTTATTGGGCATGTTGATTGGCGAGATGTGCCGGGATCTTTGATGATCAGTCACTCCAATGATGTGCCATTGTTTGCTACTGAACAGACAAGTGTAAATATATTAAAATAATTAAATTTCGATTAAATTTTACTAAAATTATAGTGTAATTTCAAATAAATAAAAAAAATTCAATTCATAAATTTTTAGATTTCCTATCACGGCCAACCCATTGCAGCCATTATAGCTAATGATAATGAAACGGCACGCAGGGCGGCTTCATTGGTTCACGTTGAGATTTTGAAATCCGATTATGAAGAGAAGACAATTATTACGATAGAGGTTAAATTTTTTAATATTTTAATGATTTTTTWATATTTTTGCTTGTGTATTTAGGAAGCCATCAGACACCAGAGTTATTTGTTTGCTGAACCTTTTCGTATTCACAGTTCTTTGGCCGAACCAAATGCAACAATTAAATCGGAAATTGACTGGAAAAAATTTTCGCGGACCATTAAAGGTAAATTATGTATTTAAAGAATTTTATTTTTAATATATTTTTAAGGTCAAATTCGCATTGGTGGACAAGAGCACTTTTATTTGGAGACACAAAATTGTTGTGCAATTCCAGGAGAAGGGGATGAAATGCACATTATTTCCTCAACCCAGTCCGTTAATGATGTTCAGGTTGTATATGATAAAATTAATTATAATTATTAATCAACATTTTCGCCTGATAAAAAAATGTAGTGTGGACAAAAGGTCCCTCAAATTGGACAGAAAGTCATAATGAAAAAATTGGACAAACCCACCTGCCAGCTGCGGAACGACGAGTACACAGAATTTGTCTTTATGCAACTTTAGAGAAGGGTTTTTGATTTTGTAACTTTTTGCTTTTCAGACATTTTGTCCGGTATTTACGACCGGAACTTTTGTTGTTTTCTCCACTATGACATTTTGTCCAATTTTACTTACTAAAGCTTTTTTTGTCCGTCGGGAACAATTCTTTTTTTTTGGTTTCCTCAATTGTTTAGCAATTTTTTTTTAGTTTTCTGAATTGTTTAAGAGGACGACTAACATTTTATTAATTAATTCAGGGTGACGTTGCTACGGTACTAGGTGTGGCAAGGAATGTTGTTACTGTAACTGTGAGACGAATTGGCGGCGGATTTGGTGGCAAAGAAAGTTGTACAGGCTTATTCGCTGGCGCTGCTGCTATAGCTGCAAAAAAGTACAGTATTTATTTACACAGAAGAACCGCTCAACTTGACGCCATCAGTCATAATTTAATTAATTGTTAGCTAATCGAATAAATAAAACGATTCATTTCTAAGTTCCTTTATTTTTTAAATTAGTGCGACAATTTTATTAACCTATTTATACACAATAGATTCAAAAAGCCAATAAGATTTTGGCTTGAACGCTTTGATGACATGGCGATCAGTGGCAATCGGTAAATTTTACAAAAAAGGTTTGCTTTTAATTTAATATTTACAAATTTAGACATCCTTTCCGGTTTGACTACCAATTTGCATTGGAGAATGATTGTGACAAAATTGCAGCAATGGAAGTAAATGCATATAGCAATTGTGGTTATTCATTTGACCTAAGCAAAGGAGTGATGGGTGAAAATTGCATAATTAAATTAATTCAAATAATTTATAAGTTTTGGTTTTACTGTACTTTTTTAATTTTAAAATGGACTAAAATATTTGAGAATAAAAATGGCGTAATATTTATTGACAGAGCGTGCTCTGGCCCACATAGACAATGTTTACAAATTTGGCAATGTTAACGTATACGGCCATTTGTGCAAAACAAATTTGGCTTCTAACACCGCATTCCGAGGCTTCGGCGGTCCACAGGGCATGTTTGCTACAGAGACAATTATAAAACATGCAGCTGAACAGTTTGGCATCGATGTGGATACGGTTTGAACAAATATGTACTAAAAATAAAAAACCTTTAATTTTATTGTTAATTATTTATGGTAAATACAATCACATTTTTAGCTTAGAGAACTAAATATGTACAGCACAGAAGGTGATATCACGCATTATGGAATGCATTTACGTCAATGTAACATACGCCGATGTTGGACAGAATGCCAAAAACTGTCAAATTATGATCAGCAAAAATTGAAGGTGTATTTATTTACTTTTTATTACAATACAAAATACTTATATTTAAGCTTCAAGAATGGAATTCCAAAAATAAATATTTGAAACGAGGCATTTATATGGTTCCGACAAAGTTTGGGATTGCTTTTGGCTTCAAGCGTCTTAACCAGGTGGTTAAATTAAGTAAAACAAAAAAAATTCCCATATTAAACTAGATAAAATATGGAATTTAATTTAAAACAAATTGTTTTTTTCAAAAAAACTATTTGAGGCCGGAGCGCTTGTCCATGTGTACACAGACGGGTCAGTACTAATTTCTCATGGTGGAATGGAAATGGGCCAAGGGTTGCACACAAAAATTCAACAAGTAAATAAGTGTTAGAGAATGTCACTCAAGATTTTTATTATTTTTTGTTTTTGACAGATCGCTTCAAGATGCCTTGGCATCGATGTTTCAATGATTCAAATAATTGATACGTCCACTGACAAAGTGCCAAATGCCAGTCCAACGGCCGCTAGGTAGATGATTAAAATCATAACAATAGCTTTTTTAAATTTTATTTGTTCTATAAATTATTAAAATATTTAACAAACAGGTCAATCAATATCAAAATTAATTCATATATTAAAAATCCATTTTGTTTCATCAGTGTTGGGAGTGACGTAAATGGTTTGGCGGTCAAAAATGCGTGTGAAATAATTTTGAAACGATTGGAGCCATTGAGAAAAGAATTGCCTAATGAGTCAACATGGAAAGTAAAAAAATGCTTATTAAATAGTAAAAATTAAATTAAAATATTTGAGGATTTGGTCATGCATGCTTATATAAACCGGGTTCATTTGTCGGTGACTGGATTTGCTACGTAATTTTTTGTTTGGATTTTAATTTAAATATTTTATGTTTTCAGAATACATTGTGAACCGGTTGATTTTACCGAAGGTCGAGGTGCAGAATATTACAGTTATTGTGTTTATGGGGTTGGCTGTGCGGAGGTTGAAGTGGACTGTTTAACAGGAGATCACCGGGTTAATCAAATTTTCTTAAATCATTTTTATTTATTTTATAATTTTTTAAAAAGGTTATTCGTGTTGATATTGTTATGGATGTGGGCGAATCGCTAAATCCTGCGGTTGATATTGGCCAAATTGAGGGAGCCTTTGTTCAAGTAATTTTATTGCTTATTGAAAACAATTGAGTTTAACAAATAAAAATAGAATTTTATTTTATAAATAGCTTTTAGGGCTTTGGACTTTTTACCATGGAAGAATTGAAAATTCGCCCGGACGGTGTTCGTCTGACACGTGGACCCGGCACATACAAAATTCCGAGTGCCGATGACGCTCCTCGGCAATTCAATGTCAAATTACTTGACGGGTCTTCCAATAAAAATGGCATTTTTTCATCAAAGGCATTAATTTTTGCTTTTTTAAAAGCTTATTTTTTGACTAAAAATACTTGAACATAAATTAAAAATGAATTTTATAAATAATATATATAAATTATAATTTAAAATATATTTTCTTTGCTGTTTAAATTCAATCAACTTTTTTATTTGCTTATAAGTATTTTTTGACTAAAAAGGTTTAAAATGCTTTGAAATAAATTTTTAAACATGAATTTTATAAATAATATATATATATATATATAAAATCAATTTTTTATTGAACAAAGGCTATCGGCGAGCCGCCTTTGTTTCTCGGTTCGGCACCATTTTTTGCAATTCGTGAAGCAATCCGGAACTATCGAATTCAAAATGGAAATCTGGGCTATTTCCGGCTGGATAGTCCGGCCACACCGGAGCGCATCCGATTGGCATGCGAAGATTCATTGTTGGAAAAAGTTTCTGGGAATTTAATTATTATTATAAACAATTTATAAAAAAATACTTAATGAACAAAATTTAAATAATTTTTTAAGAATTTATTTAATTATTAATCGCTTTTAGGCTATTCCTCAACCAAGCAAAGGACAAAAATGGACAACCGAATTGTGAATAATAAAACGAATTTAACATTATTATCACATTTTGGAAAATGTTAAGCAAAAGGAAACAAATATGTCATCAATTAAAAAAATATATGCTTTAATACAATAAAAATTAAAAAGTTTTTTTTTGCAAAAATAACATTAAAGAAACAAAAATTCAAAATTTTAATTTTCGTCCAAAGCATCCGCCTTTTCTCTTTACAAAATAAGACTTGCGCAAGACATGAACCTAAATTATAAAAATAAAACAAAATAATTAATAATTATTATAGAAAAATACCCTATAAATATTGGTCGGCATAATTGTTTTGGTGTAATATTTGCTTTTGGCAACGGAACATTGCACTTTAACCTTTGGCAAATTGCAAAGTTTATAGGAAAGGCACGGCGAAGGGATTTGGACGGGAGCGTTTGGATAGTTGTTAATGAAGCGAGAACAATGTCGAATGGCATCAAAATAATAATGCTTTTTCGGCATTTGGTCAATTATCTACAATTTTATGGAATTTATATTATTATACTTATAAAATTAATATTATTAGGGACCGGATTTTTAGTCACTAAAAACTCTATAAAAAATCGTAAAAAGACTAAAAATCCCTAATTATTTATTTATTGCCTTTTTTGTTGTTGCTTTCTTGAGAAAATCACTTTCATTGACCGCAGCTGGCCAGTGCATTATTTTTGTTAGAAATTTTTCTTTGTATCCATCGGCAGCGCTTGCTTTAATCTGTCCAAAATAAAATTGCATTTATTTCAATAAATCCGCAAAAAAATAATTAAATTTTAAAACAAAACTTACATCCTTAGAAAGGTGAAGTATTGTCATGTAATCGTTTGATAATTGCACAGGTTTATGCTTTCCTTTGTAATCGCGCGTAAAATGCACCCAAAAAGCATCAATTCGGTCCGGTCTGAGCACAAGCTTTTCGCTGTTGTACATTTGCTTGGTCAAAATCAGCTCACGAAATTTGTGCATAAAATCTGGAATAAAGCTAGAAAATATTTAATTAATTAATTTTAAAAACTTAAGATGTTTAAATACATTTGATTAAAATTATTGATTTATTTTATTAATTTAGATTTGTTAAACATCCGGAAAATATTGCAAAATAAATATGTACAGCCAGTTTAGTCAAATTTAAAAGAATTTAATTATTTTTTACTAATATAAATAAATTTAATACCTATCTCATAATATTCAAATATTTCTAAAAGCAAATATAATTATATTTGTTTTGGTGTTATTAAACAATTAAATTAATTTCACTATATAAATTGAGGTAATCTTAGACAGACTCTCTCTAAACTACCACAATGCCCACAATAAAACAAAATTACTTCTCGAAGATGCCTTTGTGCTTTCATTCTTTTGTCGCCGCGTCAATAAAATGCCACTTTCGAGTTTATTTACGTAAAAATACGGTGCCATTGAATGTTTTATAGAAGCTGCATTTAGCGCGTCAGTAAGCGATGCAAATTTAATTGTGACCAGCAAATCATCCAAATCCAAAAGTGCGATAAACTTGGCACTTTCTCGAAACTCATAAAAGCATTCATGCGCCATCGCCAGTTGCCCCGAATATTCAATTTGCAATTCCGGATCAAAATTCATTGCTCTCAAAACTGGTAACTTGAATCCCTGAACGACAAAAAACAACAATTCAATGATTTTTAGAAAATGACTTTTTGTTATCATTTTTGGAATTTTATAAGAAAAATAAAATTGAAAATCAAGCACATTTTATTTTATTTAAAAACAAACTTTTCTGACAGCAAGTCGTCCCTCAGCTTCATATGCGTTAATCAATTTTATGACGGCACTAAGTGCCGAAACAATGTGCATAACAACCAAATCCACTCCAAGTGCTTTGTACACTTCCATCGCTGTTAGCAAAAGCTGCCATTTTTCAAATGCAAAAATACGGCTAACACAAATAAGCAGGTTGCGAGGAGTTTGGTCCGCCTTCCGAACAACCAACTAATAAAATGTATTAAATTTAATAATTAAAGACAATATACCTAGATTTTATCATATTTTAATATTATAGGAATTACATTTAATACAAATAGTGGTATCAATTTAGATTTACCCATCACCTCGTGGAATATTGGTTCATCAATATAAGTTTGGCGCAACTGCTCGTTGACCAACACTTGAGGGCCCAAGTCAATCATTGCACCTTCATTTTGCCGCCGATCATTGGCCAGATCACTCGGAAAATTGCAAATTGCGATGAAAATTGCTTGATTGCACAATGCGGTGTAGTCGTAGCTTTGGAGTTGGGCCGAAACCGGTTCAGTTTCAATGTTCTCACGTGCACAGCGCATGAATGGAAAATTGTCGGTGCGATATGCGAGCATCAGCATCACAAACGTGTCATGTTCGGTTGTGCCAAAGCTTGGAAAATATTTTTTATATTGACAGCTTAAATACATATATAAATTAAAAACAATAATATAATTTGACCACATAAATTAATCAAAATTAACATTATTAATTTTTAATGGGGAAAAATGTTCCTCAACTAATAGACTACTTAAATTTGACATTTTCCGAGAATTATTTTTATTATTATAATTATAACCTTGAAGCTGTCTGTACCTTGTGCTATTCTTATACAAAAAGGTGGCATAAATGATCACGTCACGTGTGATCGGCTTGACATTCACATGTTTGATTGAAATTGGTAAGAATACTGGAAGCAAATGTTGTGCAACATACACACAAAAACTGATGCCAACCAGAGTTGAAAATTTCAATTTTTTACTAAAAATTGAATTTTTCGAATTCAGCCAATGAATCCAGATTGGAATGCCATTCAAAAATCGTTGCAATTTAACATGCGTGATTAGACGATGGACTGTATCCACAATACGATCATCGGACATATTTGGTAGACGCATATTGGCGATTTATTGTACAGAATGCAGCTAAGTTATTAAGAGTACTTTAATCTTTCTAAATTAATTTAATAATTAACATTATATTTTTTAATATTCATTTTTATTATTAAAATAACAAAGTTTTAAATCCTAACATAATCTTGCAATAATTAATATAACGCTTAAAATTGTTCGATGGAATTTAATTATATTATTTTACATTTTTTAGAGAATTTGGAATAACATTTTATTGAATAGTGCACATTTTCTCACTAAATCTGATAAGAAAAAAACGATTGGAGGAAAAATAATTAGTGAAAGGCATAAAGAAATATCCGGGCGGAGACAAGTTTTTAAAAAGTGCATCCAGTTTGATTCAATTTTTTGATGAAAATTAAAAAATAAATTAAATTGAATAGATAAGTGAACTTATCGACGAATTGATTTATTGTTTAACACAAAATAAAAAATTTAATTGAGCAGACAATATTATAAACAATTATCTGTTTTTGTTTCATCGTCCATTGTGCCAATGCCAACCTTCATGGTTCCCATGATGACGACCGTTGTGCCACCCAATAGTTTTGTTAGCGTTGGCAACACTTTTTCCTAAAATTAAATTAATTGTTTCAATTTTTATTTGGCTTTTCTACTAAAAAACTTGCCAATCTCTCGTAAGAACACCAAATTGAAGAAAACAAAAGCTAATAAATTTAAAATAAGTGAAAATTGCATGGAAATTTTGTCAGAAATATAATTTACTAAAAAAACAAAATAAAAAATATACAAATTTATTGATGTTTTATTTTAATATAAAATGATTTGTGTTATTAACAAGTTTTGCAGCAATGGTTTAGTCATTTGGTGATTGTTTTGTCGAACTTCTCGTTAATTGCTGCGTAAAACAAATCAGGATTTCTGGTAGAAATAATCAAATAATTCTTCGCCTCCATCAATGGAAATCGATTCGGGAAAATTGTGGATAATATTTATAAGACAAATAATTAATATCAGATACAAAAAAATTAAAAAAATTTTCACAAATATATTTTTGGAATAAAATGTTATTTAGAAAATTAATGTTTTTATAAATTAATAATAGAATTCCAACACGAATTTAYTCAATTTTTAATATTGTCGAGAATTTGGTTTTTGAATTTTGGTATATTGTTACTTAATCAAAATTAAATACAATAATTTGAATTAGAAATCAAATTGTCTTTATTTTTAGCGGCTTCAATTTTTTAAAAAACTGCCAAAAAGTATAATCCTAACAATTGGGAATAAATTCCAAAAATAAAATTCAAAAAAAATTTTATTTTTAAAAACGTATAATAAGCCATTAGTTCTTTATGGAAATGAAATAAAAGTCAGCTTGTTTTCGACGGGCCAAAACTGAGATTGGCTTATATAAAATGTAATTAAGTCATTCATCGCTTTTTAAATCGGTATTCATTTCGGTATCCCCGCGTTCCAGGCTTTCTGTAGAAGGGCAAAATGCCGATCGGGTTGCATCGATGTCGGCATAACTGCGCCACTGATAATGTCTTGCAACGCGAGTGAACTTCTGCCGCGATGGTTATTGACATTTTGTTGGCCCATTCTCCGATCAGGGCCGTGAGCAAATGCCGGTGCAACTCGATTGCTCCGTCTTAGTTGTTGGATGCAAAAACAATCAAAAAAACGACCCAACATTTGACAGAAACGCCTTTTCAGGAAGGGATGGAATCTGCAAATATTTTATATAAATATCCAAACGAAACAAATGACGTCATTTTTAAACGTATTTAAAAATTATAAATACATAATAAAATTTTACTGAATTGTGGTGATTTCGATCATCAAGCCAAAAAAGGATCCCAAAAGTGTGGTGACGGGCAAAAGATGGTCGTAACCGGGCACTTCCAATTGGGACCAATACAATTTCAGCACATTCATGGATAAGCACAGAAAATGGCATATGAGCGCCGGGGTCAGCTGTCTCCCAATTCGAATATTTTCTGATAGCTGTAATCAATCATTTGAAAAACCCATTAAATTTTGTGTTTTATTTTAGTGTTAATATTAAATCAAAATTTTATAGAAAATTATTTAATATTTTTATCTATTAAACTACTTGGTATTTTTCGGACAGACTGGGCGCCCTGTTTGGAAATCCTCTAATGTAAATTCTCCGATTGAAATGCCAAATCCAAACAAAGACCTAAAAAATCATTTAAATTTTATATTCGATTAATTTTTTTACCATAAATTCCAACATGCCAATGATGAGAATGGATGAATTGGACACAATGTTAAACAGAGTTGAGCTGCTGTTTCCCATCATAATGATGTTAAAAAGAGCGGCAAAAAACTAAACATTTTTTTATAATACATTTTTAATTTAAATTTTATTAATACACTCATTGATAATTACAATTATTATTTTAAATTTCGTCTTACCACCAACGGACTCCACAACAGTGAAAAGAACCAATGCTTTTGCTTTTCATATGTGCTCAGCAAAACGGTGGCCATAATGCGTTCAATGATTAGCACATGCGCCAAAAAGTTACGATTGTAAACGCCCAACAAAAAAATGGTGCGCGCCGGCTCCGAATGTTCGGCATTTATTGGGTCGATTGTCGTCAATTTGCCAAGACAAATAATGCAACGGCCAAAGCCACGCTGAAAAATAAGCAAATTTTAAAATTTTTATTCTTAAACAAAAATCAGCAAGCGCAAGTCTTTATTTACATTATTCCAATACCTAACAATTTTTATTTTCAACAGTTGCTATTAAATTGCAGAAGCTAATCGATTGGGTGAAATAAAATTAAAGCTATAATATCTTACTCTGAAAAACCCTTTTTGCAATTTTGGCATTGTAACTTTTCTGAACCTTTCACATAAAAAAATTCTTGTTGAGAGATTTCGATGGTAATTAAAAACATTTAGCTTTGTTTGCTTAAAACAATAGGTAAATCGCCTAAAATAAGCTAATTAACCGCAAAATGATGCTATTTAAGAAACAATCAACAATAGCCAAATATTTATTATTCTTCTACGCTTGCTGAATAGGGCAAATGCGCAGTACCACGAGCAGACAGGCGCTTTGATAGACCAAAATGAACTTCATGTTCAAATGGATCAGCTGCGTTCGGGAAACCAGAAAAGAGTTGAGCGCCGATGCCGGGATGGATGCCAAATTGATCAGAAGCTCCAACAACGCCAGGACGAAGTTCAGCTCGTCAGCAGCCATCATCACCGGAGCAGTGCGTTAATCTGTAGGATAAATTAAATACAATATTTTATTTATTTTGCGCGTTAAGTTCCCATAATATTTTTAATAATGTGGGCTAATGGCTTTGGCCAGGTGATAATTTTTGTTGCTTTTCATTTTTGCTGCAAAATTCTTTGGTTCCCATAGGTTTTTGTGTAAATTGTACAAATATGGAAATTTTCATTTTTATTTGAAAATGGCACAACATTTGGCCAAGTGACGTTGGCCAGCGGTTCATTGATGGGAAAAAGAAACGAAGTTATTAAGTGGACGACGACACATTTCAAAAGCGTTTTGTGGGAATACTAAGCAACCTTTTTGCTAAACAGGTTTTTTAATTAACATTAAACGATTACGTTAAACAACGGTGTGCCAAAACTAATTTCGGAAACTGAGAATGGAAAATTGGGCATCTGTGCGCAAAAACAAAAATTGAGCAACGTAAAAACAGTTTATTAAAACGGGAAACTGGATGCCGAAAATCAAAAAATATTTCAATTTTATAATTCAAAAAATAATAATGCGTTAAAAAAGACTCTACACACGTGGACAAATTGGTGCCGTCGTTAGCTCAAGGCCTCACGGTGGTGCTTAGGGGCAATGAATCGGAGCCATTTTGAGTTTGGAGATATTGCGTTTGCGGCTAAATTTAACCATTCTGTGGATCTTTTGAATTTTGTTTTAAATAAAGCGTCATTCATCGCCGGAAATAAAGAAAAAACATTGTTTTAATTTTTTACCGGAAAAATTACCAACTCAAAAGACTTTATAGCAAATCAAATATTTAGTTAGATAATTTGGCAAGCAATAAATAGGAACACTATTTTTAATTATGATTTGGTGTGAGTGAGTGAGAGCAATTTCATGCCCATTCATTCAGCGAGCTCAGATCACCTTCGAGAAAATATGGCAACCGCTCGCATTTTTATGGCATTTCCGCTTTCATTTACTTTTAAGCCAATTAAACATTTTATGAACTCTGAAGGTGATTTTTTACTATGCCAAATAAAGCAATCAATCATTCAGAGCTCCCTACATTCACCTACTTTTGCTCGTTTAGTGATTTCGGACACGCAAATTTTTTTTTAAATATCAAAAAAAAATTTCGGAAATTCGGTTTTTAGTGGTGCATTTTTGGTCCAAAAAAAATCTTTTTTAAGTTTGCATTTTTAGTTTGAAAAAATTAGCAATTTTATCACAATAATTGAATTTTGTGAATTTTATTGCGTTTTTAAGGTAAAATATTGTAAATTATTCAATAAAATAATTTTTTAAATTAAAACAAATTGTACACAACAAAAAAAAGTTATGTGATGAATTAACCATTTTTATTTTTATGGTATGAATTCTGTATTTTTTTTTGGTTATAATGTGAATTTAGTAATGTTAAGATTTTTATGGCCAGAACCCAAATTAAGATTTTCAAAACTGAGACAATTAAAAAATGAAATTAAATAAAGTTGACATATGAGTTCAGTAAATGTTTGATTTTATACTCTAAATTCAAATAAAAACTAAATTTATTAAATCAATTTTTTTTCAATATTTGAAATAATTCCTGTGAATTTTTTTCATCATTTTAAGATCACTATCATTAAATGCTTCAGCTTATCAAATAATTGGATATTTTGGCTTCAAAATTTCACTTTTTGTCATAACTATATTAATTTGCATAACTTTATAATGGACTCTCTCCGGAAGAGTGAACATTCATCGAAAGTACTGTTTTCCGTCGATCACATTAATTCCGAAAATAAAATCAAAAATAATTTTTTATGCATAACACCATCAGCAGCAGATAGATGATTAGATAATGTCGTCGATTAACCAAAAACATTCGTTTTGATGAATAAATTAAATACATTAAACCAAACAAAAAAATAAGGCTTATTCATCGCTATCATTATAATCGTTTCCCATCATTTTGATCACCCATTTTTATTCATTCAGTCCACTCGGATGAAAAAATGACCATTTCTATACCGAATTGTAGAATTTAGAAATGATTATTTAACTAACTCAAAATTGTTGATCAATGTAGTAGAGAGGGCAAACCCGAGATTTTTGAACAAAAACGGGCTTCGGAATTTGAAAACCCGGGAAACATAAAAATCCGGCATTTTCCCATTCCGTTTACGGTCCAAATTTTTTTTATCGGGAAAAGTTTAAACCTTACAGTAAAACTACAATTACAATTGCCCTTAGGAAATGAAGGCATTTTGCCGTTTTGCTCTTTTGCCGATTTTGCTGACGCTGTGGCGGCCGCCTTCCTCCGCCGGTGTCGAAAACAAAAAGGATGCCGGTGTCACAAAGGATGCCGTTGCCAAAACGTTGGGAGATATGGTGGCCGAGTTCGATCAGAAGGAGAAGGAATATTATGCAAAATTGGGCAAAAAGGAGGGCAACAAATGCGACGTGTATTATGACCCGACAAACGGCAAATGCGCGGTAAATTGCCCAAAAAATAATTATGTTAAGAAAAAAAGTGGCTTTTCCTCGTAAAAGCTGAAACGGAGCGACACAACTCTTTTTGCTACATTCTTAAATCAACCCCAGAGGGGGCAAAAAAACCTTAACTGAAAGTCAATGTTTTCAATAAAGTATTGGAATGAAGAGGCTCAAAAATACGAACGTCCGGCGCTGGAATACGACATTATTGATGCGAACACAACCTGCATCAGCTATTTCCATAAGCGAATTTTTGTGAGTTAAAATTTAAATTTAAAAAAACATTTAATAATATTTAATAAAGAGCCCTTCCTGCGGTGACCCGAAATACGAACAGCTCAAACATTGCGCCAAGGCATCGTTTTTTAAAATCTTCTCTAAAAAATACAAAATTTCATGTCAGCAGATATTGTAAGAGCAAATCTTAATAATAGCGACATTTAAAAAATTTTAAAAGGATTTTTAATTTAAAAAAAAACACATTAAAAAATAAAACCATTAATAAATATAACCTTACATGTGTACCATTTGAATATTTAGGTGCAATTCTTCGACAACAAGAAGCCCGACGATGGGGGGATCAATGACGACAATGAAAGTGGGTCTAATGGGCAAAATTGCTTAAGAACACTTTCAGATTTGTGGCTTAGTTTATTCTGCTGGTCGTGCGTCGATCATAAAATTTTAAAATTTTCAGACAGACTGTTGCTGATGATCGATGGATGTGTGGTGTGCCTTGTGGGCGCTGACGACATTGACAGATTAAAGAGCATCAAAGTCACCATGCAATTGTCGTACAATTTGCCGGCGGGCAGCTTCTTCACCTCTTGCGACGTTATAACCATGAAAACCGAGTAAAAATGGATTTTTGTTTGTTTTAAATTTTGGTTTAATGAAAGCATTTTTGCTCTAAATTATCGAAGTTCAAAATTCTGCGCATAAGAATGTCGACATTTTTTGATGATTGACATTTCGACGACTTGATCAGATCAAACCCTTTATAACATCTATAACAAGCAAGCATTTCAAGCAATCAAGCAAAAAGCTGATTCAGCAAAATGTCTGTCGTCGGAATGTCCAATCAGCGAAAATGTTTAGTCGACATTTATGTTGAGCAAAATGTCGCATTTCATAATTCTAAAATGCCTTGTCAAGTGAAATTTCGTTGACTCTGCCCGTTGCCAACATCACCAAGGCGGTCAAGTCCTCGACCAAAGCAAAGAGTGGAGAAGTGCGCATGTCCAACTCCAGCCGCCGCTCGCACTTCAAATCCAAAGACACCAGCGACGACGACTATGTTAATGAGGAAGATGAATTTGATCCTAATGAAGAAGATACGGAGCCAAAGCTTGTCGAGGAGACCCTTGCGGAAGGCCAACGGCACTTCGCCTCATTTGCCTTGCCGATGGTGGTGTTGCAACGCGAGTGCCGGGGGCTGTTCATGATGGACAGACCGAAGGGCAAATTCTACAACATGACACTGAAAGTGGAGCACAAGTGAGTGAGCAAAAAACCGACTTTTTTTGCCAATGAATTATTGTATTGTTTTGACAAACTCATGGGGGAAAAATCTAAATTTTTTTTTATAAAAAATAAATTCTTCTTTTTAATTTTTCACATCAAACTTATGTTTGGACAGAAATGCCGGAATCGGCACTTCTGCTGAACAGCAGTGGACCAATCCCGAAAAAAGTCCAATTTATGAATTTTTTGAGACGTTAATTCCAGTTTCTGTGAACAGTTATAAAAAAATTCTGATTTCATTCCGATCACTTGGTCAACAAATCCCGGTACTTCCCGCAAGCCAATCATTACTGGCCAAGTTAATAAGTTCACGAATTTCAGCTGCAAAGAAGAAAATTCCGTGACACCAATGCTTATTCCGATGGCTGAAACGGTGAAATTGAAAAGATTCAAGGTCCAAACAAAATGATTTGAATAAAAATTAAAAAAATTGTGTAGAGAATTCAGAAATTAATTTTCAATTTTTGTCACATTAAGGACAATGTTGGTGAAGTGCGCGGGTTGTACATCAACTTGGGCGCCAACGCCGTGTACCAGTTCAGCATGATCAGCAACAAATACAAAGTGATCAAGCACTCGAAGGAGGAGGCTTATCATCGGAAGGCGGTGGAGTTTGGGAACAAGAAAATTCGTAAAGATTGATCAGCAAAATTTCCGATCAGATGAGAAACCAATTAGCTTTATTACTAATTCGCATTCTGTTAAAATTTTGCCAATTTGACTTTGCCATTGGTGTCGTGCCCAATTGTCCGGTGCCAATTTCCCGTTATTTTTGTAAAGCGCCCCCTTTCGAGATGTAATCAAAGTCCAGCGGGGACGAGCATTTGCTAATGCGAGATAGACCTTAAATATTAAGAATAATATAATAAAGTATTTAAACAAATAAACCGACCTCACTAATTGTTGAATTTATCGACATTGTATAAAGTATAATTAATTTTCAACGCAAAAATTGACAACACCAGTCTGTTAACTTCAGAAATTTACTTTTATTTGAATTTCTCTTCCTATACTATGATTTTGCTTAAACATAAGAAACTTTATTATGATAGAGACAAATTTTAATTGGCACTTTAGCAGGTGACAGACAAGTGAATTTAATATAATTTCCAATTGGCAATTCTTTTAAATATATTGGTTGTTGAATGGCGACAATTGCCCAATTTTATGGTAATGTAATTTTGGTTAAATTAAATTAACGAGCAATTTTGTTCTAACAAGCAAATGAAACCAATTCTGAGAAGTTGATGAATAATGAACTTTTATAATAATTCGACAAAACTGTCAGAAGGTTCTTTTTGGGTATACTGTATTATTGTATGCCCAAATGGACCAGAACAAAAAGTGCCCGACATTCCCGCCCCGAAAGGTCGGGAGGAAAACCCTTAAGCAACTCCAATCTACCCGGTAAACAATAAAAATTCTTAAATGCGTTATTTCTATTGTTGCTTTGTTTTCAATTCGTTAAGCTGTACCGCACATTCAAATGCAAAAACAAAAAGTTTATTTTTTAACGCTAAATTGAAAAAGAAAGCATTTTTAGATTTTAATATATTAAAAAGATCATTTCTTCATTCATTGTCTGTCTACTACTCCGACGGTCGGCGGTGCCATCATCCTGACTAGACGACGAGTTTCCGGCTTTTTGACCTTGACGTTTTTTTGGCTCGGGCCCGGTAGCCGTAGGCACTATTTTTCTATTTCTTATGTCCTTAACCGATTTTAGAAAAAAAATTGAATTACAGAAATTTATAGTGGAAGAAGAATTGCGGAGAGTTTAGCAACAAACGATCGATGAGAGGGTTATAGAACATTTGGGGTCTTAATGAGGTTGTACGGAATTTCTGTTGAAGAATTTGATGATCGTTTGCCATTCTTTGTCAAAAGCCTTCCGATATTCTTTGCTAAAAATGAATATTTTTAAAATTCGATTTTCACTTTCATTTTAACCTTGTAAAATAAAGAATTGGAGCATTGGAGGCGGCACTGATGTTCAACAGAATGCCAAAGATTTGATTCCATTTCCATATTGACATTAGGTCATTTCCAAGCATTGGAATTATAATAATGATTATGTCAAAGAAATTCAGAAAATATCCGCCAATATTCACGGAAACGATGGCGAACAATGAGCGAAATATGCGAATGTTGAATTGATGTGAGTTGGAGTTGGGCGGTGCTTTAAAATAGAAAACAAATATATTTAAAATATATATTATTTATTTAATTAAAAATACATTTTCTGAAGTAAATAGCAATTGCAACGACCGCATAGAGAACAATTGTTGACAGCAAAATTACACTTATTATTGTTGGCCAAATAAACTCCGGCGAATTGGCGCATTGATACTTAATGTAAATTGTAAAGAAAAGCTTATTGGAAGAGAGAAGCTCAAAAATGGCATTTTTACACAATTTTTAGTGCCAACGTTTCGTGAATAAAAGCATATTTTAGCATTTTTGGCCAAAAATTCGAAAAAATGCACTCAAAAAGATAGATTTCTGGCTGTTGAAGAATACTCATTTATAAGATAAATTCTTGGTCATTTTCAAAAAAAAGTAACAAAAATTAAACTTTTAGATAAAAATATAAGGGAAAAAATGCCGTGCTGAAATAGCCTACGCTCAAGTGACAGAATGCCTGATCGGGATTTTTCGAAAAAAATCTTGGTTTCTATCTAGATTTTGATCCTTTGACTAAAATACCAAAATGTTATAAAATCAACAAATTCAAGTAAAATAATACAGAAGCCATTCCAATGTCACCCAATGTGCCAGTAATGAGCGTTTTGTCTGCCAAATCGCAACTTTCAGAATACAAATATAAAACATTGCATAACCCGATGAAGGGTAATGTGATAACATAAAAAAGGACATTTTCTGACTGTCTAAAAAAATGGAAATAAAATTAATTTACATATCAAATTTTACCTTAACGGAAAAATCACATAAATGAGTCGGTCAATGCTTGTCAAAAAAAGTAAAAAAATTGTGCAAGAAACCGCAAATAAWGAAGGCGTAAGAATTTGAATGACGGTTTTGTAGGGCATTAAATATTTGCCAGAAAACACTAAATATGCGAATAAAAAATGGCCAGATTGGTGGACAATTTCGAAAAACGAATAAATGGCCAACAATTTGTTGGCGGATTTGTACATTGATCTGAATTGGAAATACGGCTTTCATAAATAAAATATTTGAATTAAAAAATAAATATTTTTTATTGTCAAACATTTCATTGTCTAAATTATATATTATAAATAATTTTAAAACATTTAAAATTGTTTATTCTAAGCAAACTTTGTCCGAATTGTAACGTAAACAACTGAGAAATTCCAAAAAACGCCAACACTCGCCAAAATTGTGTAAATTGAAGCAAAAATAATCAAAGTCCAGCGGGGACGAGCATTTGCTAATGCGAGATAGACCTTAAATATTAAGAATAATATAATAAAGTATTTAAACAAATAAACCGACCTCACTAATTGTTGAATTTATCGACATTGTATAAAGTATAATTAATTTTCAACGCAAAAATTGACAACACCAGTCTGTTAACTTCAGAAATTTACTTTTATTTGAATTTCTCTTCCTATACTATGATTTTGCTTAAACATAAGAAACTTTATTATGATAGAGACAAATTTTAATTGGCACTTTAGCAGGTGACAGACAAGTGAATTTAATATAATTTCCAATTGGCAATTCTTTTAAATATATTGGTTGTTGAATGGCGACAATTGCCCAATTTTATGGTAATGTAATTTTGGTTAAATTAAATTAACGAGCAATTTTGTTCTAACAAGCAAATGAAACCAATTCTGAGAAGTTGATGAATAATGAACTTTTATAATAATTCGACAAAACTGTCAGAAGGTTCTTTTTGGGTATACTGTATTATTGTATGCCCAAATGGACCAGAACAAAAAGTGCCCGACATTCCCGCCCCGAAAGGTCGGGAGGAAAACCCTTAAGCAACTCCAATCTACCCGGTAAACAATAAAAATTCTTAAATGCGTTATTTCTATTGTTGCTTTGTTTTCAATTCGTTAAGCTGTACCGCACATTCAAATGCAAAAACAAAAAGTTTATTTTTTAACGCTAAATTGAAAAAGAAAGCATTTTTAGATTTTAATATATTAAATTGATCATTTCTTCATTCATTGTCTGTCTACTACTCCGACGGTCGGCGGTGCCATCATCCGGCTAGACGACGAGCATTGCCAAGTCTAAAAAATTAATATTTAAATTACCAAAAATTTTATTTAAAATTCACATGTGACAATGACGACAAACACCGGGCGAATGAACGGCTCGGCACCGACTTGGCCACCGTTCGGCATGCTTGTGATGACGAACTTCTTGCGGGTTGTCAACTTAATAAAAATGCCAATTTTTTATTTTTTTTTCTATTATATATAACTTCCTCGCGTTTCATGGTGGGTGGGACCTCAGTCGGCATCGTTTGCGCTTGGGTTGTCGATGTCTTAAAGTTAATGTGATTTTACATTGTTACAGTTAGAGTTAAGTAGTTGAACGGGAGGGGGAGTTGTACTGAAATTTCCATTTTTTACATTTTGGGACTGAAATTTGGTCCCGGTTAATACCTTATATGGTCTCAGTTTTTTAGAAATTTTTATTTGGTCCAAAATTCCCGGTTTTTTGAGGCCCCGGGTTTTCCAAAAATTTTAGCCCCGTCCTACTCCAGTTACGTCCCAATCCCGAGGCTCAGTCGAAAGTTGGAATGATATTTTCATTCATAAAATTCCTCCAAGCCGTTATTTTGAACAATTAAAAAAATAACAACATTCCATTAGACAACCAACCCTCTCATTTTTCCCGGTGGTCGAGACGAGCTTGTCAGTCAGTTCGGTTCCTGTCTGAGTTGTCGGTTGCTGAAATTATTAAATTAATAATGTAATAGTTGTTTAAATATTATTTTATTACAAATATAAAATGTTAACTGTTGATGCTGTTGAGACGAGCTTGTCAGTCAGGTCGGTTCCTGGTTGGGTTGTCGGTTGCTGAAATTATTAAATTAATAATGTAATAATTGTTTAACTATTTTATTTTTATTTTAAAATATATCGCAATTAAAATTTCAATTAAACAACCGCCGTGGTTGCGACGAGCTTCTCAGTCGTTTCAACAATCAGGATTGTCGATTTCTAATTTAAACAAAATAAATTGCGTTCTTCTCTTAATTTCTTAAATACTTTCGTGGTAAAAATGATTCCTATTAATACGAATAAAAGAATCTGTCTTGGCTTAATGATCAAATTTTCACAACATTTTGTACGACAATGTCCAACACGAGGAAAAGCGCAAAACACAAAAGCAAATATTTGAAACAAAAAAACGGGCTTAAATATATTTTTTGAAATGTTTGTTTTTATTGAAATGTATTTTCAAACTAAAAAAACGTCTTAAATAGCGGCTAAATGAAATAAATCCTCCAAAAGGCGCAGACCTCAGCCGGCGGAGCGGTCGTCGTCTTCGCGTCTAAAGGAGCGAACGAACAAATAATATTCCTTATCCAATCTTTTGTTGTCAATAACTTTTTGTTGAAGATAAAATGGGACAATTCTTTGAAA
>MEIZ01000029.1:278294-319007 GCA_001723225.1 Globodera ellingtonae | reverse complement strand
ATAGTTTGGACAAAAAATTGCGAAAGAAAATAGAACCAACAATAGACCACAAGTGAGAAAACCTTATATAATTTTAAGAAATCAAGTATTTTTAGTGCTTTTTTTTTGTAGAATTTAATGAAAAGTTTAAATACCGATTTCTTCTAATAAAGCCCCCGGGGGTTCTATTGTTTAATCCCCCTTAAAAGGGAAGCTCTAAGGAGGGGACTCTATTAGGGAGGGTGGCTTTAATAGAGGAAAACGGTAAAATATAATTTCGTTCAAAATAATTTCTGATATTCCCAAATATTTGTAGTGACCATTCGTCGCCTTTTTAAATCGTTGTTCTACACATCTAGATGTGTATAAGAGACAGGATATTCCCAAATATTTGTAGTGACCATTCGTCGCCTTTTTAAATCGTTGTTCACAATATTGTTGGTTGATTTTGTTGGTTGGTCCACCAATTCTCTTTCAATTATCATTCTTGATCTGATCGGTATCACAACCTCTTCTGTAAAATCTGATCAACTGTTGTATTATTTCATCACCAGTTCACTCAACTATTTGGCATACATTTCGTCTAGCTCCAATGCCATTTTACTCTACTCCTTCAGGTGAGCAAAAAAAAGAGGATATAAAAATGATTCACTTTAAATTATTTTTAAAAAAAATGATGATTATTTCAGTCAAGAATATCAACGGGCTTTTGACGAATTTCTACCAGAATGGAGCATTGCGTTGAAAAATGCAATTTGCTGCAAACCTAACAATATTATCGCGCCACAAAATATAATAATGGTTGGGCCAAAGCCATGCAATGTCAATCAAAATTAAACTTTTGACAAAAATGATCATTTAATTGTAAAATATTGTAAAGAGAAATAAATAAAAATGCTTTAAAAAAATATTTGTTGACGTATGTTTGTTAAAAATAACTCATTCATTTATGCTAATCCTGTGCTTAAAAATATTTACCAAAATAGGCCAAATATGTACTAAAAAATAGGGCTGCTCGAGATTCTCGGTCTCGGGTTTTTAGTCTCGGAAAACGAGACTTTTTTGCACTGGTAATGATGGCATTTTTGGTGAGAAATCATTAAAGAATTGTGTGCTTGAAAGATTAGAAAAATACACAACACTTAAAAATCGACATTGAAAATTTGTGGAGCTTAAAATCAAAATTTTTTTGGTGAATTTTAAAAAAAATTTCGAAATTTCTCGGTCTCGGTTCTCGAACCGAGAAATTTCTCGGTTTTTTTGGGTCTCGGTCTCGAGTCTCGGGGTCATTTCTCGGTCTCGGTTCTCGATAAATTTCAATTCCCGAGCAGCCCTACTAAAAAATGCAAAATTTAGTGGGTGTAGGTTTGTCAGAAATTTGTTATCCATACGATATACAATTATTATTTCTAACTAAAAATTAAATAAATCCACATACGCCCGGGCTTTGGTTAAAGAAAATATGGTGAAATCCGAGCTTGGATTCATATGATTGCCGATTATCCGTTAATAAAATAGCTGTTTGGGCCTAAGCCAGTATAGGCCTTTCCGTGTTTTTTTTGGCACGAAAGGCTATCCCTGCTACTTTCTGCATATGTTATACCTTTTACATTTTTTAAATTTTTTTTTCAGGCGTGGACACGGATACGAATTTTCGTATCCGTATCCGTCCGTCCTCAAAATCTCATATCCGTTATCCGTCCGTGTCCGTGACCTTCCAAAATCCCATATCCGGATATCCGCGGATATACAGCGGATATATCCGGATAAGTGGGTTTTTCATATCCGTCATCCGTCCGTATCCGGATATATCCGCGATCCGTGCCCACGCCTGGTTGTTTCACCATTTTATCGCAACACGTTGCAAAGAAACAACAACAAATCAAAGCAAAAAATTGTATGAAAGCGCAAATCCAAAAATAATCGACCAAGTCGTAATAAAAAAGCGTCCGGACTCCGGAGGCGAGGAGTGGGAGGAGGTACTGAAGGGAATACGTCAGCAACGGATCCGGCACTGTCATCTACTCACGCGGGCACACTTTGTACATGCTGAGGAGCATTGATCAAATTATTTCCCAATCCAATTACATCATCAACGTTTTTTCAAAGCCGGAAGGGCGTCGACTTTCCCACTAAAATTAAATTAGCTTCAGGCAAATCATTACAGAGGACAGCGTTTCTTCATCCGTCGTCTGCTGCTGGTCTGACTGATTGAATGTTGCTCTTTTCACATTATTACTCTTCTTGATCCATTTTCTGGTCGTCTGTCTAATGACATGGGCAATCAATGTTTCATCCATTCATTAATCATAGTCATTAGTTGTTCTCATCTCAGTGAACTTTGAAGCACCATTATGTATGCTTTTTTATATGAGAAAAAGCCTCCGATTGGCGCTGATAAGGTCACACGAACAGCCAAAAATATGTGCATGCATTAGCGAGGGGCGGGCACTTTTTTGCCCAAAATAGAAAAATTTGACTCAAAAATTGAGGTGTGCCCGACTCGCGCGGGGCGGGGGTGAACGAAGTTGGACCTTAATGGCGTTGGCCCACTATATAAGCGACATCACTGGCCCAGCCCGGCAGCATCAAAACTTGCACCACAACCAATTCTCCTCCTTTTCTGCTRAGTTTCCAATCTCGGTAAGTCAACTCAAAAAGCCCGCCTTTCTGATCACAATGCTAACATCCTTTCAGCTTTTCATCGCGCAATGATCGCCACAACCCGGTGTGTACTGCTTGTTTTGTTCGGTGCCACCATGGCGCAGGCTTTCCTCTCCGCTTTGGAGTAAGTTCGACTGATACATTGGCTTAATGTCCGTTAAGCGTTGCGCCCAGCGCTGTGCGCAACCGTCGCCACGGTGACGGTGGAGGTTGCGGCTGCGGTGGTGGCGCCGTGCAACTCGCGGTCGGCTGCGCGAGTCCGCCTCCCCCTCCCCCTCCATGCGGCTGCGGAGGCAGTGGCGGCGGCGGATGTGGCGGCAACTGCGGTGGCTCTATCCAACTTGGCATTAGCTGCGCGAGTCCGCCTCCCCCTCCTCCGCCATGCGGCTGCGGTTGTGGAGGCGGTGGCGGCGGAGGTTGTGGATGCGGAGGCGGGTGTGGCGGCGGCGCAGTTAAACTCGCGATCAGCTGCGCGAGCCCGCCTCCCCCTCCATGCGGCTGCGGATGTGGGTGCGGTGGCGGCGGAGGTTGTGGATGTGAGTGTACAGCTCGCAAAACAGTAGCCGCAAAAACGTTGTCCCATTCAGGCGGCAACTGCGGTGGCTCCATCCAACTTGGCATCAGCTGCGCAAGCCCGCCTCCTCCTCCTCCATGCGGCTGCGGTTGTGGGTGCGGTTGCGGACGCCGAAAGCGTATGGCTTTAATGCACCTGCAGCGCTCGCTTGGCGGTCGCTTTTGAGTGAATTGAAGCAGCGGCCTTTGCTGAACAATCGATCAGAACATTCAAACAAATTTAGAGTGATTTACAGTGAGTATAGTCTTGATTATTAGTTATAGCAATGCATTTTAATGTTGCTTAATTATAAGATTTGTTTTTAAATAAGTATTTTTGGGTCTTTGTTTATTCACTTTCTTTTTTTGAGATTAAAAATTCAATAAATGAGAGATGACACGCGAGATAACGGCGGAATAAGGAAAAATGGGGGCTAAGGGCATCGATTGAGAATTATTCACCGGCTTTCTGTTGAGAAATAAATATGCAATCTCTCCTCACCGCCTTCAGCCTTACTTAGTCCCTCATTTATTTCATCATAAAACTGTTCATTTTAATTAAAATTTTAAAACATAAATATTTAAAAAAAAACAAAAAATGCAGCAATGATTTTTTTAGCAAAATCACACTAAATTAAGATTACAAATCATAATCCATTTCCAGTCCATTTTATGACCGAATTTTCACATCGTGCCGGCGCCCCGTTGGAGTGCCTATGTATGGCTTTGAAGGTTTAAAAAATGTTTGTGACAAATATATATTAAAAATTTCCCCGCGCTCAAGGTCCATAAGTGCCAGGAGGGTGTCGACGCTCAGCACAACCCACGGTGGAGGTGTGCACCAAAAGATATAAAATTGCTTAAATTTAAATTTCGGCTTGGCTTCAAAGCATCAAAATTTGATTCAAAATTTGCTGTCGTAACTTTGTGTTTTTAATCCCGGGTATATTATTCAAAATTGGTGGCATTCCAGCATTGGCATGCGCATCGGCGGCGGCATCGACCAGGACCATCGGCAGTCCGTCTACAGCGATGCGGTCCAGAAAAATTAATTTTTGAAAAGAACATTTACACAATTACAATGTATACTCTTGTAATCCCCCAACCTCTAATAATCCCCCATTCTGAATAGGTTGAAAAATAATCCCCAATGGGGGATTACAAAAGTATACGCGGTAGTTGAATACCTAGAAATAATTTTAATAATTGCCCCCTCAATTTTTTAGGGCATTTACGTGACCGGGATTGAACCAAAGTAAAACAAATTTATTAGGCAATATTTTTCATAATTTTTTTAAAATTTTTTTAGTTCACCTGCAGAAGTGGCGGGTCTGAAGGTGCACGACAAAATTCTGCAAGTGAACGGAGTCGATTATGTAGGCATTATTATTAATTAATTTATTTTATTTTTAATTTATCGTTTTATTTTTAATAAATGGAAAAATTCATTTAAAAGATTTTAATGATTTTCATGAAAAATACCCAACATTTTTTTGATTTAACGAACTAAGAAAACCTGTAAATCCCTCTGAAATAAAAATGTTTACGGGGCAAATTATGCATAGATCCCCGGAATATCTCGGATTTTAAAAGAGATTAACCGGCAGTTTTGGTCGACACTATTTGGTAAAATGCCGAAAAGTGCCGGGAACCAAAAGTTTTCGAAATGTTTTAATCGGCATAACTCTTCTAGCAATTGTTAACATTTGATATTGGCAGACGATGATCACACATGAACGGGCCGTCAAATATCTGAAGAAGGAGCCGGTGTTGGACGTTTTGGTCACCAGGGCCAAACCGAAACAGGACTCAACGGAAGTGTGAACAACACCGGCTTGAGCTTTCTGTGTAACGATCAAAAGCGCAAAAATTCTATTAAGAAAGAAACAAATTTTTTGAATAATTCCATTTTCATATTAAAAAAGTTCAGCTGAATCTGAGCATTCAAATGCCACTTATTTTGTTAGATTTGGTTGAATTACCTTCCAAACATGGTCACCTCAATAGGAGGGGGGGGGGGGCTTTGGACCGGAAGCGGCGCAAAAATCCAAAACAAAAAATTTGTTTTAAGAGGTGCACAAATGACGTATATTATAAATCGGTGACGAGGACGGAGACTCGAATAAATTTTAATACGGAAATGTGTGACAAAAACAAATGCCCGGCGGGGGTGCCGACCGGCACCGTCGGGGGATAAAAGCGTGAAGCCAATTATCGACGCGAATTGTTTATTTTATTACGCTGATCCAAACTGCACAATAAAAAATTTTAAATCCAATGTTGCTAATTGTATGTTTAAACCGACTAAAAATGCTGGACTAAATTATTTACACTCTCGGGAAATCGGTAAAATTGAAGAATTCTGACTCTCGACGAGAAACTCGATCGCCGCCCGTGCTCTTTGAAAGTGCCGTAATTGCGTTACTAGATGAAAAAAAGCAAATGATGAAGCTTAAAATTTCCTCAATCAAATTCATGTGAATCGACTGATTTATCCAGTTTATTTTCAACGTTAAATTAACATGCCAAATACATAACAGGCCAGAGCGTTCATGCCAACGCCAAATTTCCCAATGCCAACCCATTCTCTCGCATTCACTCCACTCTCTTCGTTTATAATGCTATTTCTAAGATTTACATTTTGCCGGAAATAATTCGAAGCGAAGTCGCAGTCGAAGAGTCAATTTTATTTTTTATTATTATTACCTCAAAAGGTGACACCAAATTTTGGCTTTACTCGTGGGGCCTTGTCTCATGCTCGTCTTGTGATTAGTCTATATTTTTATTACGGATTTCAAAATGCCGAGGGCGGCCCGGCGGCGTTTGTGAAAATTACAAAAAAAAATTCTTGCTAGATAAAGCACCGCATCTCAGCACATGCCAAAATGTAGATTAGTGGTTAGAAGCATTTTAGACCGAATGAATGAAAACCGATTCCTAAAAAAACATATTAATCCGATCCCTAAATTTGTCTAACACTTCAAATCGATTCATTATTGAATTTTTGTTAGGAAATCAAAGCTGCTCGTATAAAAATCAAATATTTTTTGTTTTATGAAATTATAGTAATAAAATGTTTTTTAAGAATTATGATTGGAACCGCTAAGCTTTTCACTTTTATTTCTATTTTGATTTCTAAAAATTATTTCGTTTGTTCGACACCCTACAAATGGAATTTGACCAACTCTGTCAAAAACGTCCAATTATTTGGACAATTTATTGATGGAATTGACAAAACTTATGACCAGGAAATACCCGGCCTTATCGATGATGAGAAGAGAAAATGGCWATTTTTTTATACTATTTTTGTTAAATATGCATCGGAACTTGCCAATTTTCGGATAATCAACAGCAATCCAGAAGACGCTTGCGCGAATTTGAAAGTCGGTYTTGGRGCCATTGCATTCAAATTCCTTGRGGACGGTTTACGTTATGACYAAGCAATGGAGCYYAATATTGCCAATGAATTCAACAAAAATATTTTGTGCCCTGAGGAGCAATTGCCCCGGGCAGTGGTGGACCAACTTTTGATGTTGACCTTTTCATTTGCCGTGCGACTTCTCATGTCTATTGAGTCAGTTTTTTGTTCTCAGGCGTTTTAAAATGACTATTTATTTTAGATTTGGGCTTTTTCCAAGCATTAGCGAATGGCAAATGGAAACTCTTTTGTCGGCTTATAAGATTTTGGCGACAAAATGTGACGCCCATGGGTAAGTATTGTCATTAATTTTGGCAACCTTAATTGTTCAAGAAACTTAGAATATTTCCATTTATTATTCAATGTTCGGCTGATTTTTCCCCTTGGTCTTGGACTGAATCAGAATATAGAGCAGAACACAAACAATACATTCGTATGAATTATTCTCTAAAAAATCTATAACCAAATTTAAATTAATCATTTCGCCAATTGCAGAAAATTTCAAATTTGTGCTGAAGCTTTCCGACTTTTCATTGACATCATTTGAAGTGTACAAATTGCTCGAAACAATTATAATTGACGTGGAGACAATGGACGACAAAAGCAATGTTCGAGCAGTTGATCAACAGCCGCCAGCACTTTACACATTTGTGAAGCAGTACTTTGTTGAAAAGCTTGGAAAAAGAACTTTGAAGCACTTTTGTAAGAGCCTGCTTTACTTCTTTATTTAGGCTTGTCTCGCGCTTTATGCTTTTTTAATTACTGATTTTTGAACCAATTTCGGTAATTTTCATACGGAATCGTCGTACCAATTTTAAGAAATGGCTCACTAAAACAAATAAAATTTAAACGGCAATTGCTTGGCCTTCAGTTATTCTATCCGGCGTCTTAGTGTTACTTAAAAGTCGTTTTTTCCTTAATTTTCAAACATTTCAAACGATTGAAATTTTTTCTATTGACAAATTTGTATTCAACACAAATTTGAGCAAACGGTTCCCTCGTCCCATTAACATAAAGTAGCGAATTTTATTGTAAATAAAATACATAAATATGATAATTGAATAAAAATGCCAACAAAAACAGGGCCAACGTCAAGTAAGAAATTGCTTCGCTACGAATTGCTCGATTTTGGTGCAGAATTGCATGTGCGTGTAGATTTCAACTATTACGAATTACGAGATGACTCTGGCATTAAATGGGATGAGTACAAAAATATTTATAYCTTTAACCTTGACATGAATAACAACAATACGGTAATGTCACTTATGTAAACAACCAATCCGATTAGACAAAAGTTTAAAAATTTTTGTTGAAAAAAAAAAAAATTTTCTACGGCATTTGTATTTGTCAAAATGCCCTCGAAAAGGACCGCTATTTCAGGGGGCAATAAATAATATATCCCGAAAAAGGTCAACATTTTATCGACCATAATSGTAGCTATTTTCAGTCATGATTATATTTTAATAAATTTATAAAAATATTCATCAGAAAATACAGAGGCAAAAAGTATATAAKAAATTAATRAAAGTAAATTTGAATATTAATTTACATTTTTTTATTTTTTGTAAAAATATCAAAGCTTTAAAATAGGTACGTAATTCGTCGAATTAGATAAAAAATTATTTTATATTTTAGGATCGCGCACGTAAACTCGAATTGTTCAATGAACCGCTAACAAATTACGCAATAGCCATTCAAATAGACGTCGATAAATGCAAAGGCGTGGTTTTTTGAATTGAAATGTTTTAATTATTAATTTATTCATCTTTTGTAAATATAATGAATATTTTATATTAATACTTTTCATTTTATATCATTAATAATTACGCTGATTAAGGAGTGACACAATTTGCTGAAGCATTGCGCAAAATTGTCGTTGGTATTGAAATGGATTCTGACAAAAATAACGATTATTCAAACACAAATGGACTGTTTATATCAAACGAATTTCAATTTTTACTCCAAATTCTAAATTATAATCTGCGCGATAACGAAAATGTTGAAAAATTAAAACATTTTGAAGAAAATTTTGTAATAAAAAAGGCATTTTCCGAAGACACATTAAACCCATTTTTGGCGCTTTTGGATCAAATAATTGGGGAGTACAGTTACTCAGGAGCATGCAATTTTAAATGGTGTTGGTGGGGAAATGTTGAAGAAAATATTCCAAAATTTGGTCAACTATTTTTTGCAGCGCTCCAAAAATATTCTGGCGAAGTGAAATATGACGAAAAGGACCAATTAATGTCATTTCCCCCAAAGTTGGCCGAACACTTTCTGCAACGAGTTTATACGACGCTAACAAAAAGGTGAGAAAATCATTTAATAAAATCACAATATAAGAGGTTTCTCTGGTTAAAAAAATGAACAATATTTCGAAATAAGCGGCTGATCAAAATGTTCCTTTCTCAAGTCCCATTATTTTGGTCGGCCATCACCGGGGAAATAGCCGACATTTTTGAGAAAACCCCCAAAAATGCTCTGTTTTGCCCCCAACTTTGCGGGGAGGAAGTACCGAAACTTTGTAAGGCGCAACTGGACACCCTGGGCTTTCCAATAAGCTATCAAGGGTCCGGATTGGACAAGTCTTAAATTAGAGATATTCTTCAAACAAAAAACAAATTTCAGGGGAGTAACAATTATTTTCAATAATTAATATTAAACTATAAAGACCAAATTTCCATTTAAATTTTTTTAAATTAAAATAGTAAAAAATTTGACAACTTGTAATATTTTGTTTCGAAGCTTTTCTATCTCAAGCTCTGAAGTTTGGCTTAATTGGCATTAATTAAATCATTTTGTTTAAATGAGTAAATTTTAAGAATGGAAAATTAAATTAATCTAATTAATTTTCAAGTAAATCGACGTCAATTTGCCAAATTGGCGAGGAATTGGACTTTGTCGAAACAATGCAAAATGTCGCGTCAACGGAGAAACTTGAATTTGTTAGACGAAAAAAGATAATTCCAATCGAAGTAAATACGCACTTTTTCAAATTGCTTTTTTCTTTGGCATTTCGTTTATCGTTACAAATTGAACGATCGGATTTGGCGGGAAAATATTTGAAGGCATTTGGAACCGTTTATAATTGCATTGAGCTTGATAACTGGATGAAAAAGCACAGGTAAATAAATGTTTTTTTCCGGGCCGTATTTTGGAGAAAATGAATTTTCAAATAGTGACTTTTTTTGCTTTTAATAAGAATTCTTCAATCATTTTGTTTAGTTTCTTCCAATTTAAAATAAACATTTCACACGAAATTGTGGAAATTAATTTGCCAAATTGGAAATTGCCCGATTATATGCAAATGGAAAATATAAAGGAGTTACGGCAGCAAAAAGTCAAAAGTGAGTACACTTAATTTCATTTATCGAATAATTTAAACTTTTTTATAGTAAAAATGTAAATAATATTAGGTTATTGTTTCCTGTCAAAAATAAAAGATTTTGTTATTTTTTTGTTATTAAAATAAAAGAAATTTTTAATCTTCTAAAATTATTGAAAAGCATTTGATTATTTTTAAATTAAAGTATTAAAAATATTCAATTTAAATTAATTTTAACAGAAAACTTCGACTTCTTGCTTTCATTGTCCAACTGCGCGCCAACATTCTACGAAATTTTAAAAGTGGCGAAGAAACTTGGCGAAATTGAACTTCCAAAAGATGACGCCATAGGCGAAATGTACAATGATGCCCATCAAAATTGGCTGATTTTATCGAATTCAAAAATAATTTTTGAAATTATGAAATATTTAAACCCATTAAAAAAACGTATTAAACAAATAAAAATTGACATTGAAAATGAATTTTGCTTTTTGGCGCATTTTGTTGAATATTTATTGGAGGAAATGGCGACGGGGAACAAAATTCCAGAAATTGAATCAATTGAAGTTGCAATTGGCCATTTCATTTTGGTGAAAGAGGAATTGTGCAAGGAAAAGTCGTAAGTAAAATCAGTTTTAATACGCATTTTTGTTGCTATAAATTTTTAGAATAGAAAACGATGTCAAAAAATATTTTGATGAAAATTTGATAAATTTTGACAAGGCCATAAACTTAAACATCGACTTCAGCCCACACAACGGTTATACTAATCGAATAATTTACAATCTTTTCAAAAAAAATATTTTATCATAACAAAAGAAATAATTTGTTACTTATAATTTTTGTCCAGAAGTGCGACAAATTGTTCGTGAAATTGTCGAGGAAATTGAACAAATACTGAAAAATGACAATTGGAATTTTGCGCATTTAAATTTTACAAAAATTGTCGAATGGAATCTTTTGGAATACGACCTTCACAAAATTGGGAATGATCAGAAATGGGAGGAAATTGTGCAATTGCGCGGTGAATCTCAAAAGGCGTACAGCAATTGGTATTCCGAGAAGAATGAGGAAGAGAAATTCAATTATGAAGAAATGAAAAAGCTGATCAAAGTTTTGCAGGGAATTTGATTATTTATCAGGGTTGTTATTACTTTGGGGATTTTAAGTTCTATTTAACTATTTTTTCTGCAGCTTTGTTTTGACGAGTTATGCACGAAAAACATGTTTTTAGTCGAAATTTTGTCGTTTTAACGTCACTATTCGTAACTAAATAAACTATTTCGGGGTGTTCGTGGCAAAAAATGGCTTTTCGTCATACTATTTTGGCATCTTTTTGAAAATTTTTCATATAAAAAATACAAAAAGATTAATATTGCGAAATGGACAAATTGTCGTAGGGAAAGGTCCAACGAAAAATCAGGGCCGATCAGTTAGTTCAGTGTCCACGGTTCAGTGCCAGCAAATTTTGAAAGATTATAACTTTTTTAAACATAATCAATCAAAACAAACAATATGCCTTTTTAACCTCTAATTGAGAAGAATCAATTAAGAAAAAAGCCAACCGGTTCATTCGTTTTATTCATAGCTTTATGGAAATAACTTTTTTCAAGAATTCTTTAATAGTAAGAATAGCTTTTGAAAACTTCGAGCGTTTGAATGGCATCTTGTTTTTTGATTTAATTGAGTTTAAAAAAAGTATAGGCTTTCAAAATTTGCTGGCACTGAACCGTGGGCACTGAATTGATGCGGATCCGCTCGTTTTGGCGCGATTAGCCATAACTTAGTTATTAGAAAAGCAAATCAAACAAAATGATATGCTGAACCTTTGATAAAGCGAAAGCTAATCGATTCGTTTTTTCACAAAAAAGTTATAGTTTAAATAGTGTGAAAGTCGCCATTTCTCGTGCCAGTTTGGCGCGGTGAGTTATAACTTCTTTGGCTTAAGTCGAATCGCCTAGCTCTTTTTTATTATAGCATCTATAGACTCGGTGCTTTTGAGCTTTTGAATGATACTAAAATTGTTTAATTTCAAAATATATTTGTGTGTGTGAATACTGCTAAAATCTTTTTCACTTAAATAAATCGCAACATTTTCCCCCCGATTTGTTCAATCACTAAAAATCCATCGATCATTGTATGGCTGGCCAACTGTTAAGGCTAATTTTTGCGTCTCCGTTGGCTGTACTATTTTAGGACCAGTGCGACCCAACCCTCCACACGGCTTTTTTTCTCGCGGTAAATGATTCGGTCTGCTCCAAGCCGAAATTTGAAAGAATTTGTAGAATTATGTATTAGTGTTATTTATATTAAATTGTATTTTTATTATTTATTATTCATCATTTTCTTACTGATATTTAGATTCCATAAATATAAACAATAGAAAAATCGGGTTGGCACTTCCCGACCCCGCAAATTTGCGCCATTTTTCGGGAGTTTCCCAGATCCTCTGACTCCGAAAACCCCGACCCCGAACCCTTAATTTGTATTTAAGTTAGTAAATGCTAAATTTGTATTGTAATGATGATTATAATAAATACAACATTTTAGTTTAATTCATTTTGTGTAATTCTTTTCCAACAAGAACAACATTTTCAAAATTCAGCAAAAATTTTACGCGTAAATTTAAAATTTTTTGATACAAATTCTTTTCTTTTTTTTCTATTCAAATCAATCCGCACAATTTCTCTCCACCCCCTCGTAAATTGCTAATCACCACACCACCAACACCACTATTTCAGCAGGGGGACAGCTGTGTCTGTCTCTGGTGGGGGGGGGGGATTTTTCTGGTCTCCCTCCAGGGGAAGGATGGATTTATTGTGGTTGAATGGAAGTGAAGGATTATTTGGACTTTGGTGCAGCAGCATTTTTGGGAGTCGGACTTGGCCAATGGCCTTCTGACCGACCAAACATTGAGCCGCGAAGTCTCTGTCTGAAATTTGCTGGCATTGTTGCGATTTCTAAGCACTTTCTCCGGACAAAAAATGACAAAAAAACAATTAAACACGTTGCTCTCTTTTATTTAAGAAATTTTCTTATAATTTATTTATTACACAAATTATTTATACGCCCCCTTAAAAATATAGCTAGCGACTATTTTGGCATTTTCAGATTTTTAGTGCCTATTTGGCATTTTTTGGAATTTTTTAACGAAAAATGTTCCCCCCTAAAAATTGCATATTCTTGTCTAAAAATATTCCGCTAAAATCCTTCAAAAAAAGGAAGAGGATTCTGACTGCGGATTTTGCAACTACGAAAGTAAATTTATTATCTATTTTATAAATTTTTAAGAGAAATGGAAGAATTTTAGTGCCTATTTTTAGGTTTCAATCCAGCTCTAATAATTATCCACTTATATTATTTGTGTACATTTTAAAATTAATCTAAAAAATCGTTTCTAAAAACAATAATTTTCCAACACCTTCTATATATATATATATAAAAGTAAATCTTCAATAATTCAAATCCGAAAATATATCCAAAACACAAAAAATCGCTCGCTTCTCCTTCAAAAGAATCATTTTTTATTTACGTGAGTGATCAATTGCTTTCCTCAGGCATATCATCTACAAATGCATCCCCTCGGGGGATGAATAAGTCAGCGAGAGCCTATCTCATCTCTCACCCTCTGTTTCGCTTTGATTTCTGTCTTGGCTCATCTCCGAAAGTCCTCTCCCACCAAAATCCATCCCATTCATCTTCGGGGGGCCAACAGAAGGGGGGCGGGGAGCCGCTTGCTTCAATCTGCCGGCCCAAAACGGCGCCCCGATGCCTCGGGCGAACAAATGTTTAGTTCCGGAGGCCAATCGGCTCATAATATTCACCACATCCATCGCTATGGATAAAGCAGAGCGTAGCCTGTCTCTTATACACATCTAGATGTGTATAAGAGACAGGCCCAAAACGGCGCCCCGATGCCTCGGGCGAACAAATGTTTAGTTCCGGAGGCCAATCGGCTCATAATNGAAAAATCCATTGATTTCATGTAAACAATGATGTACATATTTTGCACATTGTTTTATAATTTAAACTTGCTATCCCAAACTAATTTGTTAACCCTTTAAATGCATTTAAAAACAATTATTTTTAATACTTAAAATTAATATTTACACATTTTCTGATTTGAAATCAATTTAATTTGTATAATATTTGTTAAAAGCGGCAAAATATCTTCCAGCCCACAGGTGTCCGTCCGTCCGTCAGTTCATTGTCCATTCTCCTATCTCCCCAATAATATTTTCATTTTTGTGGCTTTAACTGCAGGTGCAAAAAAACAGAATATTTCTCACAATTTGTTCAAAAAACAACTGACACTGTGCGTAAAAAGTTTGAATGATTTTTAACAAATTCTGCTTAATTAATTTAATAAAAAGTCAAAATATGTTTATAAATTTGCATTATTTAGTTAAAAATTTTATTTGCCTTTTATAGAATCATAATCAAATGACTTATTCCAAGACCAATTCCTTAAACTAATTGTAAAAATTAATAAATTTTATAGCCTTAATTATTCAATTTAAGCAGACTTTGGGCCCATAATTCGGGCCAAAAAGCTTAAATTCCTTCCGATCGGTCTTTGGTGATCAGTCGCAAGACGAGCGGCGACAGATATTCGGCAGCTATGGCGCAAATACAAGCCCTTGCAAAACCTCAGCAAAGGCAACAACAAAATGCGTTSAAGCAGTTGCAGCAAGTGTCGTTCAGTCTGACATTTTGGTAAACAAAAATTTCAAATTTATATTATTAACAAAAAATTAAAATTTTAATTATTGGGCTAATCAAACCCTTATTTACACTTAATTATTGTGAAAATTAAGCTTTGCTTATTGGAATTAACTGATCTTTTTTAGCCAATTGCTTCTTTTTACTGCGATCCTTTTCGTTGTCGGAACAACTTTAGTTGAAACGGTTTGGGCGAAAAAATAAAATTTAATTTTTCAATTTTTTTTTCAGCAATCAGCTTGCCGCGATTGTACACAACGAGGCTGCTTTTGCATTGGCGAAAAAGGCACATTAAAATTCAACTATTAAAATAAATAATAATTCAAAATTTCAGGCTCATTGGGTCCACCTGGACCCCAGGGGCCTCCAGGGCTGGGCGGCACACGCGGATTTCCTGGACCTGAAGGTCTTCAAGGACCCAAAGGCCAAAAAGTTAGGGTTTTGTGTTGTTGTTTTTTGGCAATTTTTAATTCCAGGGTGCATACGGTCCGCCTGGACCTCTGGGAGTGAAAGGTGATCGAGGGCCTGTGGGAACACCTGGCTTTCCGGGCAATGATGGCAATCCTGGACATGTAAAAACAAGTTCTATTATAATATTTAATTAATTTTCGATACATTCAAAGAAATAAGATATATTTTATCTATATATTTTATCTTAAAGTATATTTAGCATAGTTTATTTTAATATCTATTTTTAAATATTTTTTATTAGCCCGGCGAGACTGGACCTCTTGGACTTCCGGGCTGGGACGGATGCAATGGCACTGACGGATTCGCCGGCTTGCCCGGACTGCCCGGACCCCCTGGACTTCCCGGCTTTCCCGGTCAACTGGGCATCAATGGGCTCAAAGGTGAACCAGCAATTGGTTTTGCCGGAGCACCCGGGGAAAAGGTCAGGCTTTTTTTTGAATTTATAAAAATTCTGTTTATGACATTTTAAAATGTTTAATGTGAATTTTTTTGAAATAAAACTAGAAATTTTTAGGGAGACAGCGGTACTCCTGGAATCCCTGGATTTCCTGGCCCGCCCGGCCGCGACGGCTTCCCTGGACTGAAAGGTGATCGAGGAGACAATGGGCTACCGGTAAATTCTTTTTATGAGAAACGTAAATTAAAATTAAAACAAATTTAAATTTTCRAGGGACCTCGAGGACCACCTGGCGAGCCTGGATTGCCTGGAAACCCTGGCATTGGCAGCATAGGCCCTAAAGGAGATCCGGTAATTCTTTTTTTGCCAGAGATTTTCTCAATATTATATATTTAAAAGTTTAGATAATAACAATCTTTATCTATTATTTAACAATCTTTTAAAATTCTGCAATTTTTTTTTTGTTAAATTATAAACATAATATTTTTCTAAAATAAAAATGTAAATGTTATAATTTATATAGCTTATTAAAATATTTATTTCTCTGGATTTATCTTTTTAACCCAACTTTATTTGATTATTATATGTAATTTGAAAAGGAGTTTTGTAGAGTTCTAAAATTTTTTCGGATGACAAAATTATTAAAAAACAATATTTTGTTTAAATTGTCATTTTTTACTGATCACATTTGTCTAAAGTACGGTGTCTTTAACTTTCTATAATATTTATTTATGCCGTCCAAACTCTCTTTGCAGGGCGACCAAGGTTTGCCGGGCCAACCCGGTCCGCCGGGTCCGTTCGAGTTGACCGGGCCAAGCGGCTCCGTTGTGGGGCCGCTCGGCTATCCGGGCGTCAAAGGCGCCAAGGCGAGTCTTCTTCGGCACTAATTTTTGGCACTTTTCAGGGTGACCTGGGCTTGCCAGGCCCTCCGGGCCCTCCTGGGCCGGCCGCATTCGGGCTGACCCAGCACAAAGGCACAATTGTGGGCCCCGAGGGGCATCCGGGCGGCAAAGGCGAGAAGGTCGGGCAGGGCTCGTCCAAAAAAAAAACTATTTTTTCGTGTTCTTTAATGCTTCCAGCTCGCTTAATTAATGGCATTAAAATTTCATTATTTTATTATAAATTCATTATCATTATTAAAAATGCTTTCTAATTTTTAAAAATAACACCTAAAGATATATTAGTCGCTTACTTAGTCATTATTAGTGCTAGAAAATTTGCGTAGATAATATAGAAAATGCCCTCACAAGCCTTCAATTGCCGCTTCTGTGCCGGTGTGTGCCCGTTATGATATTGTTTTAGTTTATAAAAAGGGGTTCAAATTATTTAAATTTGAACTTCAGGGTGAACCCGGCGATACTGGCCCTCGAGGTCATCCTGGCCAAGCTGGGCTTTCTGGACAGCCGGGAGTGCCTGGAATGAAGGGTGAAAAGGGACTACACGGTCCAGCCGGGCCAAGGGTACAATTTTTGAATTGAAGAATAATCTAATGTTTTTATATTTTTTTAATGAAATTAATTTAACACCAATTTTTGTTAATTTTTTGTTTCTCAGGGCAAAGAAGGCCGGCCCGGACAGCCTGGGCCTCCTGGCTTCAAGGGTGATCGTGGTGTGGACGGATTGCCAGGCCTACCGGGGCCTATCGGCCAGAAAGGCGAACAAGGCTTCCCGGGAAGAGATGGTGGGTGAATCATCGATATGATTAAATTTTTTACATAATCACAAAAATTTAAAAACTGATCAAGACTGATCTTGACTTATTTTAAAAACTTTTTCCGAATTTATTGCATTAACCTTAATCCACTTTTGGAATGGTTTTTAAAACTAGAACCGTTTGTACAATTTAATTTTTACACATATTTTTAAAAAATATATTTTATTGGAAATCGTTAAGCATCTAATTTAAGCATAGTTATTATTTTTGCTTTTATGAAATAATAATAACAAATTAAGGTACCAAAGGAGAACAAGGTCCTACCGGGCCGCCCGGTGGCGGTGACTTCTCCGACGGTCCGCCTGGTCCACCCGGCTTGCCAGGCCGTACTGGAAACCCCGGCCCGCCCGGAAACGATGGGTACCCTGGACCGCCTGGGCCGCCAGGGCCACAAGGCCTTCCCGGAGGTAAATTTAAAAAAAAAAGTTACAAAAATGTAATGTTTTTTTTATTCTCCCAACTTTTTACAGGTTCTGGACTGCCTGGACTGCCTGGTTTTGAGGGCGCGCCAGGTCTGCGAGGCGAAAAGGGCGATTCCGGAGTGCCTGGAGCTCCTGGCGTACACGGCGGTCCCGGCCTGCCCGGATTGCCTGGGTCGAAAGGCGAACCTGGGCATCGAGGTAATTAAAAATATTTTAATTTTTTTATTTAAAAAAACAAAATTAATTAAGGAACTCCTGGACTGAGTATACCTGGTGTACCGGGCAGAGACGGAAAACTTGGATTGGACGGCCAGTCGGGCAGAAAAGGCGAAATGGGATTGCCCGGATTGAGGGGTAAATAATTTGTTTTTTTTTAATGTTTTAGTTAAACATAAAAGTTTCCAGGCCCTCCAGGCGACTCACAAAATGGCCTTCCTGGTCCGCCCGGATTCCCAGGACTTCCAGGGCCCAAAGTAGGAAAATTAATTCATTTTAATTATTTAAAAAGAATTTGCGCTCAAGAAAATTGCCTAATAAATTTCTTATACAAAAATTAATTATTTTAATTCTTTATTTCATTTTAAATTGATTTCTTACAAATTAGGGTTACGATGGACGTGACGGAGCCCCGGGATTGCCAGGCATTCCCGGACAAAAGGGAGAACGCGGTGGCGAATGTTCTGCTTGTGTGCCTGGGGCAAAGGGGGAGAAAGGATTTGCCGGCTATCCAGGACTGCCTGGACCCCAGGGTATTTCAATATTTTTGAATTAAAAACAAAAACAAATGCAGGCGATCGAGGCCTTCCCGGAATGCCTGGTCAAGCGGGCGACTCTGGTGACGATGGACTGTCGGGACCAATTGGTCCTCATGGACTTCCTGGACCACCGGGGCGAGACGGACTTCCGGGACTGCCCGGACTAAAGTATAAAAACTTTTTTTTTAATTTTTAAGTCGTTTTTTCGATTTTAGGGGTGAACCTACACTGATGAAGCTTCGTCCTGGACCGCCTGGATACCCGGGCCAGAAGGGCGATGCGGGCTTTCCTGGACCGCCAGGCCCGCAGGGTCTGCTCGGAAATGATGGCATTCCCGGTGCTCCCGGTTCGCCTGGACCCGAAGGACTTCATGTGAAATTTTTGTTTTATTTGAATCTAAAAAAAGGTTCAGGGTGAACCCGGCGTAGCTGGGCTTCCGGGTAAACCGGGCAAGGACGGACTTCCGGGACTGCCTGGACTAAAGGGAGAGCCGGGCTATGGCTTCCCGGGACAGTCGGGGTTGCCCGGGCTGAAAGGTGAAGCAGGGCGCCCGGGAGTGCAAGGTCTTCAAGGTCCAAAAGGACTTCCTGGTAATTTTTTATTTTAAGAATTTTTGGATCTAAAAAAATTTTCAGGACCTCAGCCTATAATGGCGCCGCCTGGTCGACCGGGCAAAGACGGACTGCCGGGAATGCCAGGAACGAAGGGAGAATCTGGATTTCCTGGACTTCCAGGTGATTTTGAACTTTTTATTTTTATTTTAAACAAAAAACGAAAAAATATTAGGCACTGATGGCTTGCCTGGACTGCCTGGTGTGAGTGGCCCAAAAGGAGAGTCTGGACTTCCCGGCATACCGGGACCTGAAGGCCCAATTGGTCCTGCTGGATTGGAGGGATTGCCTGGTTGGTTGCATAAAAATATAATTTTAACGAATTATTTTTTCTGTACAATTTAAATGATTTTTTTTATATTAGATTTATATAAGTTTTTTTTTAAATATATTTTAATTTTTATAATTCAGTCAAAATTTTTATTTAAACAATTTATTTAATTTTAGCAAGCTTCATTAAATGTCTTAAATATTATTAAACTAATTTTAATTTAAAACAAATTAATTTTTTTTTCAGGCAATCTTGGACAGCCCGGTCTTCCGGGTGCCAAAGGTCAATCTGGACTTCCCGGCGCACCCGGGTTTCCCGGCCAAAAGGGCGAGCTCGGTCCCAGCCAGCCAGGACTACCCGGACCGCCCGGATTTCCAGGGCTGAAGGGCGGGCCTGGCTTGTCTGGTCTCCCTGGACAGCCCGGATTTGAAGGGTAATTCAAATTTTAATGTTTAAATGCATGCGCTTCAAATTTAAACCTGTAAACATTTTTTTAATGTGTTTTTGAAAAATGTTTTTAAAAATGATTATTTTTGTGTCCATTTTTATACCAATTTATTTTAGTTTTTAACCTGTAAAAATTCAGAGCTCCCGGCGTCCCAGGCATCCCTGGCGAGAAAGGACTTCCAGGCTTACCAGGCACATCCGGAGCACCCGGTTTCCCCGGAATCAAGGGAGAACCAGGATATCCTGGCCTGCCAGGTTGTTTTTCTATTTGTATTAAATTCTCGACACAACTTATTTCGTTTATTTAAAATCTTATATAAATAACAATTAAATTGTGTTGTTACAATTATTGAAATTTTTTGAAAAATTTAATTTGGAAACATCGAGATTTACAACTCTAAAAAATTAAAAAAATATATTGGATTTTTTTATTTCTCTTATATTTTCAGGAAAAGAAGGCTCTGAAGGGTCGCCTGGCTTTTCTGGAATGCCCGGCGAAAAGGGCGTTGAAGGACTGCCCGGTCTTCCCGGTCTGTCTGGCCAGAAGGGCGATTCCGGTTTTCCTGGACCACAAGGCCAAGACGGACTTCCCGGAGCGCCCGGCATACCGGGACTGAAAGGGAACACGGGACTGGCTGGAGTGCCTGGGCCAAAAGGTATTWAAAATAGTAATTAAATGGCGGCTTCTTTAACTTAACTAGTTCTATTAAATAAATGAAAAGAAATGGAAATGGAAATTAATAAGATGTTTTTGTAAAAATTCTAAATTAAAATATAATTTTTGAACAATTTCTMTTTCACTTTAACCCATTGAATGTATCCATCCATCTTCACATTTATACATTTCTAAAAAAACAATTCAATTCAGGCGAGTCCGGCTTGCACGGCCAACCCGGGTTCCCCGGCGAAAAGGGTTTGGAAGGACTGCCCGGACTACCCGGCTTACAAGGACTAAAAGGACAGCCCGGGACYCCAGGATTCCCTGGCCAAGACGGTATGCCAGGCGTACCAGGAGTCAAGGGTAATTTCTTTTCAAAATATTTTTTTGTTTGGGTTTTAAATTTGTTTTTTTAGGTGAAGCCGGTTTTCCTGGAATACCCGGCGCAAAGGGTGAGGCCGGATTTCCGGGCTTGCCCGGAACAAAAGGCGAAGAGGGCTTCCACGGCCTGTCTGGCCAACCTGGGTTGCAAGGTAGGGAGGGAGGGCTTTTMGMTTTTTTCAATATTTAAATAATTTTTTTTAGGCCCGCCAGGCCTACCCGGCTTCCCAGGYCTGAAGGGAGAGGCCGGAATGCACGGCATCGGAATTCCCGGCTTGCCCGGCGAGAAAGGCATTCCCGGCATACCGGGCAAATCCGGCAGGGAAGGTCTGCCGGGCGAGAGAGGAGCTGACGGACTGCCCGGTTTCCCCGGCCTTAAAGGCGAATCGGTAATTAATAGAAAATCAGAACACAATTCCGTCTCACGGCAACGATTTTCTTTCCTAAAAAAAGTAATTATTTTCTTTAAATATTAATTTTGTTTTATTAAAATTTTCAATATTTTTTTCTATTAAAACAATTTTATTTAACCAATTGCCAGGGCTATCCTGGCCAAAGCGGGCTGCCCGGCCAGGACGGACTTCCCGGATTGCCTGGAGCAAAAGGCGATGCTGGACTGCCTGGCCTTCCCGGTGTGCCTGGTCAAGAAGGAGCACCAGGTTATGCCGGCCCTTCGGGCATTCCCGGCAACAAGGGCCAGTCCGGGCTGCCCGGATTGCCGGGCGAACGTGGAGCCGACGGATTTATTGGTCAGAAAGGCGAGCCAGGCCAACCCGGTTTACCCGGTAATAAAAAAATGTTTTAAAATAATTAGTTAAATATAAAAATGATTTTCAGGCCCACCCGGACCGGACGGCTTCAAGGGAATGGTTGGAATGGGCGGTTTTCCCGGCGCAAAAGGTGAACCAGGAGCGCCAGGCCGCGACGGATTTCCCGGCCTGGTGGGCGAAAAGGGCGATGCCGGAATTCCTGGAGCACCCGGTCAAGATGGTCAGCCCGGCATTCCAGGGCCCAAGGGGGCCTCTGGTCTTCCCGGCATGCCAGGACCTCCGGGTGAGTTTGAATTTTTTTTTTGCATGAAATTTGACATAAACGAATATTTTTATTTAAAGAGATAACAATTAAAAACACGATTTTTAAATTTAATTTTTCCAAAATTAAGGACAAAATATTGTCGGACCCAAAGGCGAGCCAGGGTTTCCCGGAATTCCGGGCCGCGAAGGCTCTCCAGGACAGATTGGGCCGAAGGGCGATGCCGGCATCGCGGGTCAGCCCGGCATTCCTGGCCCTAAAGGCGATGAAGGACTGCCCGGATTTCCTGGACAAAAGGTCGGAATTGTGATCCGACAAATATCGCCTTTCAAAAGCAATAATTTAATACATAACAAATTATTTAAAAAAATATCAAAGGGTTAAATTGCAAAAGCTAATTAAATAGTTTAACTTTTAATAAAATAAATATCAAAAAATGAATATTTTAGGGTGAGCCTGGCATACCCGGGTTGCCGGGCAAACGTGCTGAAGATGGTCTACCTGGACCGCCCGGAATTCCGGGCCCAATTGGACTGGTRGGAGAGAAGGGCGACACATGCCTTCCCGGTGCACCTGGCTTGCCCGGAATACCCGGCTTTCCGGGTGTAAAAGGTAGTTAAAATATTGATTGTAAATAAATTAAATTTTAATTAAAATACTTTTGTGATTTTATTTTATTTTTGTGAAATAAATTTTTCTTACAACTTATGAATCTTGTGCAAAAACAGAATTTTTAGGATACCTATTTTTTCTTTTTAGGCGAAACTGGTTTTCCCGGCTTCCCCGGCCAAAAGGGCGAGCTCGGCTTCCCTGGCCAAGCTGGTCTGCCCGGACTGCCTGGTGCCAAAGGCGACTCTGGACTGCCTGGACAGCCCGGGTCTCAGGGCAAGCCGGGCACAGTTGGACTTCCAGGATTGCCAGTAAAAGATATTTAAAAAAATAGAATATATATATATTTTTTTAAATGAGTGCTTTAGGGTATTCCTGGTGCTGAATCGTTGCGACATCCCGGTGATAAGGGCTCGTCTGGACCGCCTGGAGTGCCAGGACTGCGTGGAGAGAAGGGGCAACCCGGACTGGACGGACGGCCTGGTCCAGCAGGTGAATGGATCAGGCGATAAATTGGATCCCAAAAAATTGTTACCAAAAATTTAATTTCACAATTTTTCAGGCATTTCCGGTATGCCTGGATCAAAGGGCGAGCCTGGCTACCCAGGCCAACCTGGCTTCCCTGGCGAAAAGGGTATCCAAGGCTTGGCCGGATTTCCCGGACTGGAGGGCACGCCGGGACCTTTGGGCCCGGCTGGTCTGCCCGGCTTGCCAGGACCAGCTGGACTGGGCTTCAGAGACGGTAAGCATTTTGAATTTTTGTTTGTTACAAATGTAAGTGAGACTTTTTTAAATTTGAATTTTTTTAATATTTGCAACCCAGCTTAAAATAAATTATTCTCTTGATGTTATCCTAATTTTTAAAATATGTGTAAGCGTTTTAATTGATCAAACTGAGGCGAGCTGTGACCAGATTACTGAATTATTCAGATCAAGCAATTAGTCTAAACCAGGGCTCGGATATCTTCTGCTTTAACAGCTTTTTGTGGGTTTTCAACCACATTCCTTGCAAGTTTAGTTACAAAACGAATGAAGCGAAGTTTATCTAAAATTTTTTGATTTTAATAAAGAAATTTGAATTTGATCCTTTTTGGTGTTCAAAGTAGGGTTGAGCGGGACCGGGACCGGGACGGGATTTCCCGGTTTTTTCAGGTCCCGGTCCCGGTCGGGACGGGACTTTTTAAAATCTGAAAAGTCCCGGTCCCGGTTTTTCTGGTCCCGGCAAGTCCCGGTCCCGATTTTTCTGGTCCCGGCAAGTCCCGGTCCCGGTTTTTCCCGAAAGTCCCGGTCCCGCTCAACCCTAGTTCAAAGCGGCTTTTTCACGTTCTGTTTCTCCTTTTAAAAATGCTGAGATCCGAGCCCTCTGGTCTAAACAAGAAGATTCAAATATTTGTCATTTTTTACGCCTATTATCTTTTGAAAAAAATAAAAATAAAAAACCCGATTCATAATAGATAAAAACCCCATTTTTAAATTAGGCTTTATTGTGGTCACACACTCGCAAACTGCTCAAGTGCCGCCATGCCCGCAATACACCACAAAACTGTGGGAAGGATATTCACTGCTTTATCTGGAGGGCAATGAAAGGGCACACAACCAGGATTTGGGTAAAGAAAAAAAACCTATTTTTTTCTATAAAAAATAATAATAATAATAATATATTTAAGGCAAGGCCGGATCCTGCTTACCTCGCTTTTGCACAATGCCATTCCTGTTTTGCGATTTCAACGATGTTTGCAAGTGAATTATTTTAATTTACCCGCTAAAATAAATGAATCTGATAGATTTTTTTGGCAAAAACCACTATTAAGATAAGCCCTGGACTGAAGTGTCTCTTTCAATGGGGACTCAGTTATCCACTGCCTAATAAATGAACTAACGTGTCAATACAAAATGGCCAACCGGTCAAAATACCAACCAGGCCAAAAACGTTCAAAATGCCAACCAGGCCAAAAACGGTCAAAATGCCAACTTTGCCAAATTTTTAAAAGTGATTTTATTGTTGATTAAAGGTTGTATCATATAGTCGAATTTTCCGGCTGGCATTTGACTGTTTAGGTCTGGCTGGTTGGCATTTTAACATTGGCATCTTGACCGGTCGGAGCAGTTTGGAAATTTGTATTTTAATAATGTGAAAAAATGTTGTCGATGATTTTCATATGTTTAATTGGCGTAGTATTGGCCAAAGTACCGTACACTCGACTACGGTAGGCAGTAGGTGGGGCGCCGCACGGTGCCACCGCTCGGTCGAACAACGTGCTTCGTGCAGCAGGTCCTTCGATCGCTCCGGCACTTCAAGCGCCTCACTACTTGCTCCCGTCATCGCATGCTTGCTTTTTTTGTTGTACACAACTGAGTCCCGATTGAAATGGGGCACTTCAGTCCTGGGCCATAACATTATGATTTATGCCAAAAAATTCTTAAAATTCGTGCATTGTTTTTGTCGGCTAATTTTACTTGAATTCAGCTACGCATCGCGCAACGACAAATCCTATTGGCTTGCCACAGGCGAAGCAGTAAATATTATTTAATGTTGCTTCTATTAAAGATATAATTAAAACTAAATAAAGAAAATATTTCAATTTTTGATATTTCAGCTTCCAATGATGCCGGTCAATGAACACCAAATTGAACCGTACATTTCGCGTTGCTCCGTTTGTGAAGCACCGTCAAATGTGACAAATTTTTAAAAAATTAATTAAACTATTATTTTTTTCTAATTTAAAATTATTTTTTAGATTATGGCCGTTCATTCGCAGTCCATACAAATTCCAAATTGCCCAACCGGTTGGAGCTCTTTATGGATTGGTTATTCATTTGCGATGCACACCGGGGCGGGTGCTGAGGGAGGAGGGCAATCGTTGAGGTAATAAAAAAATTCAATTAGAAATTAATTAAATTTTTTATTATATGACTAAATTTGGTTTTAAATTCATTAAGCTCGCCCGGCTCTTGCCTTGAGGATTTCAGAACAACGCCGTTCATTGAGTGCAATGGAGCCCGGGGATCATGGTTATTTTTATTTTGTTAAATTCAATTTTAATTGTTTTTCATTAAAAATTTCAGTCATTTCTTCGCCAACAAATTCAGCTTTTGGTTGACCACAATTGAGGAACAGCAGCAATTTAGTGTAAGATTTCATTTTGATTTTTATACATTAATTTAATATAATCCATTTTTTTTGAATTAACCTAATTAGATATCTTAATTTAATCAATCTAATTTTTTCAATTTTATTAATTGCCTAATTAAACTATCAGGTAATGAAAAAGCATTAACTTACGAAATTTGATTTGTTAGAATAAAATAATAATTTAAGATTCCGCAAAGTCAAACGCTGAAGGCCGGAAATCAACGTTCTCGGATTTCACGTTGCCAAGTGTGCATCAAGTCAATTCGCTAAGTCAATGAAATTGCCCYAAATATTCACATTTTTTAAATGTTTTAATTGTTGTTGATGGAACTGCCATAATATTCCTTGCTTAATTAGTTTTAATCAATCCAAATTAATTTGCACATTTTTGTACTTTCAAAAAAATTTTTATTCACTTTTCCAAACTTTTCAACTGTTTTTTGTTGCAATGCCTTCCTCTGGTTCTTGCCCTCTTTAAATTGAAGTCATTTTTATTTTATTTGTAATTAATTTTATTTTTTCTTATTCTCAAGTGCCAACACAAATGCCCAGAGGTGTTTTTTGTATGCCATTTTTATTGAATTTTTATGCCATGATATTTTTAGCATTGCCATTTTGCTTACTAAAATCATTTTCCGAATGTTAAATGTGAATTTTTTTTTTGTTAATATAAACATTTTTATTCAATTATGGGTTATATAAGCAAGCTTTTCAAAAATGTGTTTAAATACTCCGACCATCCCCAACTACGTTTTGACAATTGACCTACGAACGCATTTGGATCGTCGATCACCAACCAATAAGCTTCAGAAGGCTTAATTCATGAAAATCTAACATTTATTAAAATCAAATTGCGTGAATTCGCTGACAGAGCAGTTCTTTCAATCAATTAAAAAATATAAAATTTATTTTCTACAACCAAAAAACTTTGAAGTGATTATGCCGATAATTCAAAACTTGAGGTTTTTTCAGACTCGAAACTCGACTCAAAATTATTCTTTACTCGAGGCAACCCTGATAAAATCCATAATGCCATTAACAAATTGTGATTTGGACTACACCATTTTCTCTAGATGATTGATATAGCCTTTTCTATAGTTATCCTTATATAATTTTTTTTAGAGCGAGAAAGAATAAATAACTTGGATAGTTCGTCAAAAAATAGGTCGTATTTATTTTCAATATCGTAACTTCAAATTTTGATTTTAGAATTAAATTTCTTAAAAATTTCGCGAAATAAATCGCTTAACCTTTAAAAATAAAAATAATCGGTTGTTTATTAATGATTAAAATGAATGATAAGCCAATTAATGATGGTTAATTTCCAAATATTAAAAATCATCAATCCTCATTTGTCAGTTCACACTTTCTTTTAGAAATTTTCTRCTTCAATTCCCTCATCGTTGATCAAAAGTTGCCGCCGAATGTTTGSCCAAACACAGCACGAGCAGAAGCCAAAAARGCTGCTTGTTTGAAAATAAAATCAATAATTTGTCGCGTTTCGAATTTTGTTTTAATTTACACTAAATAAATGTAGATTTTACCAAAATGTTTTGTAATGCCTTGAGTTTGCTGCAGGCGTTTTTGGAGGTGGCGGGAGGGGAGGGGAGGCTGTCTCTTATACACATCTAGATGTGTATAAGAGACAGATGTACACTCGATGCCTTTAAAAATGTGAAAAAAACATTGTAAAAAATATAACAAAAAATTATCCATTAAAATTACCATCAGAACCAACAAACAGAGCAAAAGTCACAAGGCCAAGAAGCTGTCTCTTATACACATCTAGATGTGTATAAGAGACAGGTACCAGAGAAGCTCGGCACACTACCCGAACCCGAAACTCGAAGCCGAAGTTTCGCCCAGCCCTGATTACGATCCAAAAACCTTCTTGGTACCAGATCACACATCCCTTATGCATGCATATGTATTAAGACCGGCTAAACCGTTCTCTCGGGATCGAAAACCGGCTAAATCCCGAGCAAATTCAAAAAAGGCTCAGTCCGAATCCCGAATTTAATCCCGCGGGATCCAGAGCAAATCCCGACGTCCCGTCCGGCCTATAAATAAATTTGTTTTTGTATGTACCAAGCAGCATCAATGGCAGTGCAACGGAATTGCACGTGCTCCCTCCAACTGCAAATGTAATTGTTACAAATTAAAAGCAAATCATGCAACAAACCTGGAGACCCCATGTGATATTTCCAATATTTGTCCGCACCTAAATGTTTCTTTATATGTACATAATATACTGAGCAACTTACTTAAAATTTTAAATAATTCTAAAATTATATTTGAATTTTTCAAAAAGTTTTTTCATTTTTATTCCACTTTAACTTTCGGTGAATTTGAGAATGCTCCCAAATTGGAAGAGATTGTTCAGACTTTAACATAAAATCACCTGCGTCTCTGAAACGCGCGTTGTCCATCGCTTTACCATATTTGCCCAATTGGCATGTAWAGCAATGCAWTMRYAAAGTTTTCGGGTCTGCTRTYGGAAAGTATTCAGCGKGAATCGTGCTGGTGACGTGGGTTTCAGGCCCCGTAAAAGCTTTGCATTGTTCWGCTTTTTTAGAATCAAGACAGCCCCATARCATAYCTCGAGGAGKARRGMYCYAASRCCCTGTAAATTTGTTTTGAATATATATGAGAAGGCAATGTTTTTYTACAATTACGGGGTTAATAATATAAATAGTAAGTAACTTCTTCTTTTTTTGCAGTAAAAGMTGGTTCCGGGGYGTTTTCGGGGTGGTAGAATCCGATTATGACTTCCGTTGCGACCGATTTCGAACCCGGAATGCGAATTGCGCCACCATGCTGATATTCTTCAGGCTTCACAATGCAAATGAAAATCCAAAATAATTTCGGGTTTGGGGTTCGAAATCGGTCGCTGGAGGGTCATAATCGGATTCTACGACCACGAAAACCCACTGAACCCATTTTCTTTCGACTACAAATTTTTTTTTTCGTTGAATCACATAGGTAGGTATTCAAAGAATACCGCACATGAATTTGTTCGATCAATCTGATCACAAATTATTAATCAAAAAATCATATTTTTAAACGAGTGCGGAACAAATGATTAAAGCGTCTGAAAATTAGTGCGGCTGTGTGTTGTGAAGCGGGTAGAGATGGCATAAAAATTTATTGAAAGTCTGACCGAGTAAACAGGGAACAGCGAAGCATTCCGACGCTTGATTGCATGTCTTTTTTGTTATAAAAGCTCCATAGTATGAGATGTTCCCGTATTGACACTCGATGCCTTTAAAAATGTGAAAAAAACATTGTAAAAAATATAACAAAAAATTATCCATTAAAATTACCATCAGAACCAACAAACAGAGCAAAAGTCACAAGGCCAAGAAGAAGAAATGAACCGTTTTGCATTATAATTAGGGCTCAGATTTATATATTGCTAAAAATCTTGAAATACGTGCACATAAAAAAATGTGCAAAAAAAAAATTCAAATAAAATATGCTAATGCTAAAAGTCAAAGTTGCCAAAGTTTTGTGCTAAAAACTAAACCATTGAAATAAACTCATGATAACCTATTCGCAAAAACCCATATAAATCCGGGCCCTAATCATAATGCCCTTCCGTATCTTAACTTGGTGTTTATTTATTTAAAACAATTATTTAATTTAAWTCAATTTTTATTAAATATTGAAAAGTGAAGAGTGAAGAGGAGAAAATTGTCCAATCCATTCATTATTATTCAATGATTTTATCAAATGTTTTTTGAATTCCCTATCGTGCAATTCATTTTCATTCGGCCACAGAGCCCGCTGGTTTTTTGTGTGGTGCCTGCTTATAAAATTCCATAAATTTTGTTTTGTTTTTTAAATATGATTCATCAAAACATCGGCCGGCCGTCCAATCGAGGGCATCGATGTGGGAAAGTCCAGCATAAAATGGGCAATTTTGTCATAACATATACATTGCTTTTTTTAAATGACTCATCATAATACGGCAGAGAACAGCCAAACTGAAAGTGCCCCGGAATAAATTAAACTTTATAAAAAATAAAGTAATAAAAGAAGGGGCTAGGTCGTTTCTTAAATTCCGCCACATATATTTTATGAAGTAGTGTTAGACATCCTAACTTTATTCATACTGCACTAAATCGTTTACGTCTTATACCAATGGAAAGCTCAATATGCGTAAAAAAAGCATTACAGCAAAGTCCATTCAAAAAATGATAAATGTAAAATGCCAAAATTGTGCTTCTTCATGGGGTTTTGATCATAACTTTTTTAAACTTTGATTTACTGATTGTCTTGTTTTACAAATAGTTTCTATTCATATAGAGCTTTCCATTGGTATACGACTTAAACGATTTAGTGCAGTATGAATAAAGTTAGGATGTCTAAAACCACTTCATAAAATATATGTGGCGGATTTAAGAAACGCCCATAGTGGCGGAATTTAAAAAACAACCAGCACGATAAAAGAATAATTAAGTCGGTTGTAAATAGGAACCGATTTATTACTGTAATTTTTTTTAAATATTGTTTTACAAAAATAAATATTAAACGAAAAATGATTGGCCGACATTTGTCGCCTTGGCACTTTTGCGCCATAGACATTATTTGCGCCAATAGTTATATTCAACATTTGCGCCTTAAACGAGAGATTTTGCGCCACGACATTTGCACATTTTGGACATTAGCGCCGCTGCCTTTTGCGCCGCTAGCTAAAAACGACACTCGCACCTCAAAAAAATCGTGTAAATTGCCATCAAATACTTTACGAATCAACGCTTATGTGAATTAAACAAATTGTTCAGCTCTCGATACGAAATAATTCTTGTTCTTGTGGTTACAACAAAAAGAAAAAAGTACAATTTAGACTTCCAAGCAAAAGTTCACTGTCCAATTCTATTCAATTCATCCGCAGATTATATATAAATAATAAACTTTTTTATTAAAAAAACGCACACGAAAAAAGGCGTCTCAAAACTAAATTTTTTAAAAGTATTTTTTCTTGTTCTTCTTCTTTTTTTTTAACTAAAGGATTTTATTTTTGATATTCTTTTTGTTAAAAATGTTGTGTGTATGTGAGGTTTTTAACCAAATCTTTTTTTGAAAGAGGTTTGTTTTTTATCTGTCTCTTATACAGGTCTAGATGTGTATAAGAGAACCAAATCTTTTTTTGAAAGAGGTTTGTTTTTTTATACAATGATACTAGTTTTTTATACAATGATACTAGAGGGTTTTTCTAAATTCTTAATGAAATGTTCAAGCAAAATTAAATCATCGTGCTGATAAATAATATTTGCCGGAAGTCAGGTTTGAAAATATGAAATATAATGTTGCATATGAATGACGTGTTATATAACATAATATGATCGATCCAATAAGCTTTTTACGAAATAAAAAATTAAGTCAATATTAATTATTACATTATATGGATTTTTAATTAGAATATTACAATTTATAAAATTAACATAATTAAGCCGAAATTTCTTATTTTTGTAAATCGCTGAATATTTTTTTCCCACTACGATTTTTATAATTTTCAGAAAATAGCATACAAATTTAATAGATGAAGCTTTTGGCATTATTCCTTCTATTTATAAATTTAATTGTCAAAATTTTGGCGGTTAATGAACCAAAAGATGAAGAAATTCGACAAACTTTTGATGAAATATTTGGGAAAGGTTGGGATGAAGATGACTTTGAAGAAATAAAAGTGGAAAAAGCTCCATCAAACTCAAATTTGTGGGCCTGGAATCTCACAAAAAAGAAAAGAACAGAAAGAACGGAAATTCAAACAGTTCAAACACTTACTGAACAAGCTGAGGATGACCAAAATATTGATCAGAATGTTGAAGCTTATAATTCTGATTCGACTGATCAGAATCTTACACAAGAAGACCCGGATTACATTGATCAAAGTGATGATGAAGATGAAACAATTGAAGGATTTATCGATGAAAATSAGTTCAAAGATAAAAAAAAACGAGAAATAATATCCAAATTTCATTCGATGAGAGAAGAATATCTGCTACAAAGAAAAGTTACACAAAACGAAAGAAATAAAATTGAACAGAATATTTCAAGAATATTGGGGGTCACTCTCCGGAAAATTTATAAATGGAAAAAAGAATTTGGCTTAATTCGAAAAATTAAAATAAATAAAAAATCTTTTTATGAGAAGAAAAAGCGTGAATTTATTGYCCGAATAAAAGAGATCAAAATGAGTAAATATYGAGAACAAACTAAACTAATTAAAGATTTGGGTATTTCTCAAGAAACATTTTATTGTTGGAAAAAAGAATTCGGACTTCCCGTCAATTGTAAATCTTGATTATTAATTACGAAAATTTAAATTAATTTAGCGCAAATTATATTCTCCAACAAAGAGAGAAAGGAATTGATGAAAACATATTACAAAATTAAACAAAGAAATCCTAAAATCAGTGACTTTGACATTGCCAATTTTCTAAACATTGGGAAAACAACAATACAAAGATGGAAAAAGCAATTTGTGAATTCCGTTGATGAACATTCATTGCCGGAGAATACCGGAGCTGTTCAGGATCGCGAGTAATTAGTTTTAATATATTTTAAATTAAATTGCTATTTAATATTAGTAAATACAATTGGACTTTAAATTACTATTTATCTTAATGATGGATAGAATTCTAAATAATTATCGCATTTCTAATATTTGAGATTTACTTTTTTTTAAATCACAAAAAGTACACAATTTTCTTATTAGCACTTTTGAACATTCGATGRCTTSGTCGGATAATAATTTGTGGGCTTGGAATCTCGCAAAGAAGCAAAGAACACAAAGAACGGAATTACTTTGTAAGAAATAAAGCCAAAAATGATAAAAATAATTTTTTCGAGAAATTTGCAATCTAAATTTTAACCTAGCGCCTCGAAAAGCATCGATTAAAGAATATATCAACCATCTAGAAAAAATGGTCTTAATGATATTATGGATATTCGTTCTATATATCAGGGTTGCCTCGAGCAAAGAAAAGTTCGAGTCGAGTTTCGGGTTTGAGTCTGCTTAATTTTGAGTCGAGTTTCGGGTCTGAACAAACCTCAAGTATTGAGTTTTGATCGGCAATCCTGTTCTACATATAATCATTTCAAAGTTTTATTGTTGTAGGAATATATAAATTTTATATTTTTAATTAATTTAATTAAAAAGAACTGCTATGTCAGCGAATTCAAATTGCATCCGCCTTTGCGCAATTTGATGTTTTTTTATTCGTGTTAAATTATTTGATGACTTAATTACAGTCAAAAAATACCGTAACACTGTGACAACGATAGTTTGCGCTTATTACATAATCTGTAATGAATTCCATTTGTCTTTTTTATCAGTGCTTAACTTTAATGTTCCTAAAAATTAAATTTCTGCTAAATTTCATAGTGTGTATAAAAGAAAAATATTATTTTGAATTTTATTTAAAAATTAATGAAAACCTGTCCAGCATGGATTTGTCCATTGTTTGATCATTATAAGATTTTCAGCTTTTTACTGATTCTTTCTTTTCATTAGTCTTTTATTAAAATTTATTCAAAAAACTTATATTTCATGAACGTCACWCGCAATTTAAGCGTTCAACTACGTTCATTGAAATATAAGTTTTTTGAATAAGAATGAATCAGTAAAAATGAAAATCTTATTATGAGCAAACAATGGACCAATCTAAGTGAATAATTGATGTTCGCTCAAGAAATATATTTTAATAATCAATCAACATTAATCATGCATTTTTTTCACATTATTTCACAGTTAATTTACCTATTCTTCGTTTTTTTGGTAAATAGTGTGGCCAAAACGTTCTCCCATGACAATTTCTAAGTACAAATAATTTTATTTAAAAAATTTTAAATTATTTTTTGACTGATTATCCATTAAACTGCATGCACAAGAAGTGTCGTATGTATGTAAAAGTTTTAAAATACAGCATATGTCTAACAAAAAGCATCATTTGTGGCCAATGTAAAGAAATCTCAGCTCATTGCTTATATTTAACTTCGTTCTAAAATTAAGAATTTTGGTGTCTGGACAAGAAATGAATTTTAAAAGTTTGCCATTTTTGAAGTAGTACCTATTTTGACGTTTTTATTTTTAATTTCTTAAGAAAAKTGCAACAAAAACGGTCATAAAAATCATATTTCTTAACCATGCACTTTTAATTATCGATATTTCGAAAAAATTTTCATTTTGATATTAAAAATTTTTCAAAACATGTGAATTTACCCCAAAGCGCCTTGAACTGTCAAAGCATAGAAAACTAATAAATTAGTTAGGTAATTTGCTTTTTTTGCCATTAATTCCAACACAGCAGCCAAAAAACAAATTTGAATGCATTCGCATAAATTTGCTTTCACAAACGCTGACTGATTTGTCATCATCGGCCAAACGATTGACCAATACGCGATGATAGCCACAATTTCATCCATTTTGTGTGCATAATGAATAATTTACAAATAGAATTTATTTTATCTTTCACAAATTATTTTTGTCATAAAAGTTATTTGTAATTTTCAGAATTCTGTTCAATAAATAAAATGGTCCCTAAACATTTTGARAAAATTTTCTTCATTTACATTCTGTCGTCTTTGGTCCCTTTGGCACATGGTAAGCATTTCATGAACTAAATTTTGCAATGAATAGCAATAAAATTTAATTCAAATTAAGAATCAAACAAATTTTTTTTGTTTAAATTCTGAACAAATTTTCGGGAATTAAATTCGATTTTTTTWAATTTGAATTTTAAAAAAATTTGGAAATTGTAATCTGTTTACATCAGCTGTTGTTGTAGGTGGTAATTGCATTTCATGGTTAAAAAATAAATTTWAAAAAATTTTAAATAAACACTCTTTTTATTGTTTACACATTTATTATTTTTCTAGGCGATGCCAAAGAAGAGAGCCCAGAGGAGGCAAAGCAAAGAATTCAGTGGATCGAAACCAAAATCAATGAAACGATCTACATCCATGGCCCGAAGCACAACGCCTCAAAGCTTTGCGATTTTAAAATCGTCCAGACGGCAACGYCTACTYCTGCAGGCGAAACGGCCATTGATTACACAATTTTGTTCCCTGAATTTAAAAATGAGACGAAGGAGCCTTATCTAGCCGGACACTATGTAAAAAAAATTATTGAAACTTCAACAACATAAAAATATTAAATTTTTAATAAACTAAACTTAACTTACTCGACGTGAAAGGTTTTGGATAAAAAAAGAATTGTTAAGTTTACGATCAAAAATAGAAACGAGAAGGGTTCAAAACATTTTTATTAGGATGCTTTTTGCTTGGTTTCTAATGCACCCTAAGAGACCAGGGGACCAGGGCTCAGACTAAGCCCAAACAATCGTGATCATGATGCGTTAACACTTCCACCAAACTATGTGATCGTGATGCGGCGTGATCGATCACGTGTAGCTTTGATCAGGGCCAAATAATTTATTAAGAAAAAATAAATGTACAATTATTTGGATATTTTAGCCCAAACTCGGCGAAGTCGCGCGCGTGGGTCCCGCTGAGGCGGCCAAACGTATTCGACACTTTGGACACGCTTTTCCCGAAAAGCTGAGGAACAGCACAGATTTGGCCAAATTGTACAGCGCCACGTCCGGCCTTATGGCACGCGAGGCACGCTGGGAACGCAATGTGTACTGCGCGGACTGGATGGCGCACATGATGCAGAAATTGGCCTACGTAAACTTGACAGGAACTGTGGTCATAGTGAATTCGGTGGTTTACACACCGTTCAAGGTCGCCGTGAAAGAGGTGAACAACTTTTTTCTTTTTTTTAAAAGAAAATTAGGAAGTTTCAGTTTTTTAAAATACCGTATTTTTCCCCTATTAGGTAACCCATGGGACTGTTCAAACCCACCTCGAGAGGGGGGGGGGGTCTCTCTTATACACATCTAGATGTGTATAAGAGACAGCAATTAGAGAATGGGTTTCAAATGGAGAGCGGGTTACTAATAGAAAAAATACGGTAATCCATAATTTGGCTAAAAATTAAATATTTTAATTGCCTTGCCCCATAAATATTACTTTTATTTGAGTTTGGTATTAAAATTATCATTTAAAAAATTTTAGAAAATTGGATTTGTGCATTATATAATTTTTATAAATATTTTAAAATGTAAATGCAATTTAGCAAGTTGTGAGCATGACCGAACAGGTGAACGCCATCAAAGTAAACCTCACAGAATTTGTGGATTCGCTGGAAAAAAACAACACCACGATGATGAATGCGAGCGACAATGCCCAAATTGTGACGTTGCGCTCGAAGCTCGGGGATAAAATGGACGAGATCGCTAAAGAGGAGGCCAAAGGGAAGTCATCATCGGTAATTATAAGCAACATTTTTGCACATTTATTGATGATAAACATTTAATGGCTTTAGAGGGCAAAAGTAAATTAGGTAAAGTATTGTTTATAGTACCGGTAATTGGGTCTGAATTTTATAAATTCAATTTTATTTTATCAAAAGCAATCAATGCATTTAAAAAATTTGTTAATGCACACTGGCCATAACAAATTGTAATATTTTCTATCCATAAATAAGAATTGATTTTAAGATGGACTTTTTCGTCAATATGAACTATGGAGAGTATGGAAAAGACAAGGAAAAGGGTATMACAGCCGAAAACAAGGCCCCCACAAAACCTGTGATTCTCAGAATCAGCAGTGTTGGAAAAAAGGCAATTTTCTAATTTTTTTTTTATTATTAATTATTGATTTTTGCGAGACACTTGAAGACGCCAATGCCGGAGGATGATGAGAAGAAGGGCACTAATGCCACCAAGCCCGCCACAAAGAAGGCTAACGCGGATAATGCGAAGAAGGGCAATAATGCCGCCAAGCCCACCCCGAAGAAGCCCAACTAAAATGGAAAAGAATGGAAAGAGGAACACAACGCGGCATTGGCACTTTATGCCACACGGAAATATGACCAAATTGAACTTTTCTAATGCATTTGCATAAATTGTTTGTGGAAATCAAAAACAGCAATAAATTTAATTAATTTGTAATACGTTAATAGGTAAATGCAATAAAAGTTTGGCAAAAGAATCTGGTTGGGGCATTTGGGGTCCTGAAGGGACGTAGCTAGAAAATTTCGGAGGGGGAATTGATCCATCTGAGCGCGGCGCTCAGATGGGATTCCCATTTGAGCGCCAGGAGCGGCCCGGCGGTGCCGATAGGCGCCGTCGGGAAAATTTTTTTGATTTTTGATGGCAATTTGTTAAGAAAATTGATCAAAAAGTTGTAAAAGTGTAAAACAATAGGGTCCCCCCTCTTGTTTTTTTTTCTCAAATTTCATTTCGGGGGGGGGGGGGAATTCCCCCCCCCCCCCCCCCCTGGCTACGTCCCTGGGTCCTGTCATTGTCTTAATATTAAAATATAAGTAAGTACCTATTATTTTTTTGCTAAAATTATTATAGAGAAAAAGGAAATGTGAGTAAACCTCAATTAAACAAATAATTCAAACAGAGATTTTATCATTTTAAAACCTTATGCTTCTTAAAAACAAAACAAAAAAATTTTGTGCAAAACATGGACGGAGTTATTTTTTGTTGACGAAAACAATGGACAACAATTGTAAAAAACTACCCCCAATCCCCAGACCAGGGGCTGGAGCGCCGCGAAATTCCGTTCAATTTAAAAGAATGAGTTCTTCTAAAAAATTTTTAATATTGAATGAAGCAAAATGTATTCCTATCTAACTCTTTGGCGAATTTTCAAATTTTTTTTTTACAATTTAACATTGTTATGAATTTATCCAATCATTGTTGGTTTTTAAAATAATTTTTATAATGTTTAAAAAAGGATCACTTATACAATAAAATATATTTTCATATTTTCGTCACATTTTTCTTAATTCAGCAAAATGCATGTTTGAGAAGTTGATGCGTGTTCACAGAAACAAAAGCACTAAAAAAATTGAGAATTAATTAATAAGTTTAAAAACAAAAATAAAATAAATAAATTAAAAAATATTAATATTTAAAAAATGCTTACTATCAACAAATTGCTGAGGTGTTACCCGTACAGATGGGGCGGTTTCCTTGGAAACGCATGGATGTCCATGGTCCTGTACATAATTGGAAAAAATAAATTTAAAATAAAATTTAAATTTAAAAAATGGACCTTCCAAAACAAAGCCTTGCAATGGCAACAAATGTGGATGAGATCTGCATAGACTTCCTTAAGCCCGTAGTACTTTTTGAGCATAAAAAACAATTGACGCCATGTGACTGAGTCGGAACTCTGCAAAGTTTGTAAATTAATATTAAAATGAGAAACATTTCATTTTAATTAAAAAAAACTTATTAACAAAATATAGAAAATATATATAATAAATCAAATTAAAGAAATTGTATTTTTAAAGTTATATGAAAACATAATTTGTTCTTATAGGAAATTCTTTTAAAATTCTCTTATTTCAATTTCTCGCCTTATGTTTGTCAATTTGGGCTTGCGTGAAGTGGCATAGGCACAGACTTCGCCATTGTTTTTGCTCACAATCGACGAGTGCCTGGAAGGTCTCGTTGGCCTTGGCCACCTCCAGAATGGACACYTGGTCCGGCAGTTTGGCCAAAATTTGGCGCAGCACTTCCTTCGGCATGTCCAGGAAGGTAATGCTATAATTTAAAAAAATTAAAATTCGTTAAACACGAAGTTTTATTTTATACGTTAAAGAAAAACAAAATATAAAAATATATAGCAAAAATAAATTATTCATTTAAAACCAAATTTTTTTTGTTTAAGATAAAAAAATGAATTATTAAATCAAACACTGTTTTATTGTTACTTTAAATTCACTTAGTATTTTAATGTAAGAAAACAAATTTCACAAAGAATTCGTCAGAGAAATAAATTTAGCATAAATAAATTAATTAATTAATTGCACCTTTCCGGGTTAGCCTCAGACAGTGTAGAAGGCGGCATGTTGGCGATTAAATTGAGTAAAGCTGAACATGTGTCCTATAAAATATTAAAATAAAAATAAAATAAATGAAATTGGGCGTCAGCAACATATTTTTAATTTTACGGACTTGAGGACCGCTCAAGACTTCAATCGAAAATCTCGAAAAAGTCTCGAAAAAATCTAGAAGAGATGATCGTCCGTGTAAAAAATCACAAAAAGCTAACCGATTGGCGTTGTGCCAACTGTGGCGAGCCACAAACATGCGGCGAATCCAAACCGGAACTGCAAAAAAAAACAAGTTAGCGCTAATTCAAAAAAAATTCAGCTGACTAGAATGTGTTCAAAATGTCACGAGCAGTGGTAATATGTACATCAGCTTCGACACCTTTTTATTGAAATTTATTTAAATTATAAATCTTCAAATTTACTGTGCAAAACGATGGCCTGAATGATGGCAAAAAGGCTTTTCCGAGACATTGCGCTCAAATTTTGCAGCTTCTCATTCACCAAAATTTGGACCACCTAAATTTATTCAATTTTCTTTTATTTTTGAATATAAATTGTATGTACTAGGCTTAAAATGTATTTAAAACGTGCTTTTAAAGGAATGAACGGGTTTTTTCTCCTTTTTTTCTGGGGGTTTTTGAACTCAAAACCCAAATGACGCAAAAAATTTAAATAGCAACTCTTAAAATTTTGAATTTTTATAATACTAAACAAAAGGTGGGGAAAACAATTTTTTGAAAATAATTTTGGAATTACCCAATGCTTTAAAATTAATTCAGAATTTAAAATATTAAACCACCATTATCTAACGAAAATTTTAAAGAATTAAGTCCGAAACGACAGATTTTATTTTTCTCAAAACTAAAACACCGGGAATTTTAATATAAAGATAGCATTTTTGTTCTCACCTTGCATATGTAATTGAATCGACGGATGTCCTTGACAGCTCTGGCCAAGTCCAGCCGTTGGAACGCCTCGCTCATGCTGGTGCAGCCGATGAACTCCTTGGTCCGGTTCCTCAGCTTCACAAAACAATGGGGCCGCTCCCAGCACTCCTCCTCGGCCGCCATGTCAGACTCGGACTCATCGGATGCCGAATTGTCCGACGAGTTTGCCGGCGGTGGCGAGCCGTCCAACAGCAAAAGGGACTCCTGAACAAAACAAAGTTACGGCATTTTTTTTAATTTCAGAAACTTTTGGCGTTTTGTCAAAACATACATTTTGTTCATCCAAACAACAATTCTCTCCGCCATTGTCCTCTCCGTCGTCAAACAATGATGGCAGAKSKATTGCATGTCGTCCAAAGCATTTTGGAGGTGATCCGCTAACATTTTTGATACGCTTGTGCGGTGACGGCATGGCATCTCCCACGTCTTGCACATCCGAACCGACAGGAATCGGAATGGCATGCGTTGCCGGAAGTTGAATGGGTCTCAACTGCAAACAGTACACAAAATATTTGGCATAAAATCCTCCCAAACCCAAAAATTAGGTTGGAAGCGTTATATTAAATTAATGTTTATATACAATTTAGCTCAAATCGCTTAAATTGAAAATGTTCATTAATTCTAATGACTAACTGACCTTGCATTGCTCCCAACCGGACGTGTGACTGACGCGAACCCATACTTCACCTTTAAATAAATATGCTTTTTTGGGTTTTCATTCATTCGTTAACATTTTTACCGGGAGCCCGCCAGTCCTTTCCGATGAATGGCATTTTTGTGAATGGAGTCAAAAGCAATAATAAAACAACAGCCTTTTTAAATTAATCATGCATTTTTTTTTGATGCAAAAAAAGGTAGAGAGAGGTGTACTTTAGAAAAAGAAAAATGGGGGCGGGGGAACCCAAAAGTTTAATGTAATGGGACAATATTTTAATTGAAAGGAGTGTTAATTAATTAAGTTTGAAAAATAACAAATGTTCTCAACGTAATATTTTTGTGTCGATGTTTCTAAGCTCCCTTGGGGATTCAACGGATGGATACGAGTGGTCGGTGTGCCTGAGGCAGTTTGGGCAAGGGTAAAGCTTTTAAAGGCTTTTGCCAAAGATCCGCCCACAAAGTGATTTTGGGCCACAATTGGCCGTGATTGTCACGAGAGAACTCTAACTGCTCATTGTGTCAGCAGGGGGGCACAGAGGCCAAAAAACAGCAGTTCAAGATGGGCGGGGATGATTTTCCCCAGCGGGCACAACACCTCACACCCATCGATGAAGCTTGTC
>MEIZ01000029.1:234458-250806 GCA_001723225.1 Globodera ellingtonae | reverse complement strand
GCCGATAGGCGCCGCCGGAGAAAATTTTGAATTTTTGACTCGATTTGTTGAGAGATTTGCAACCAAAATTTTAAAAGTTACGGCACTTTTTTTGATGTTTTTAGGAATGGCGGCGCCGATAGGCGCCGCCGGAAGAATTTTTTTAAAAAACTTAACAAGATTTGTTAAGAAAATCGCTCCAAAAATAAAATGCAAAACCCCCCAAATGTTTTTTGATTTCGTCCAACAAAAAATGAATTTTTTTCCGTTTTTTCCGTTAAAAAGGGCATTTTAACGGAAAACGGAAAAAAAGGCCCAAAAACAACGGAAAAACGGAAAACGGAAAACTGAAAACGGGTCGCCATCTTATAATTCTTCACTTCATTCTTCCATTTTTTCGTTTCGTACCACGCAACGCAGTAACGTTACAGAACCGTTTGATATTTTAACTAGCAAACTATAATAGGCCGAAACAAATTCAAAAAGATCAATTAACGATTCAAAAAGATCAATTAATGGTTAAAAAAGAGCAGATGGCCGAAGATGCCAACACTCTAAAAATAGATCCCGAAATTGAAAGTATTAGTCATCCTGGCAGAATATCCATTATACACCTAACAATAACAATAGTTTCATTAATAATTATGATTTATAATTAATTTTTTTTTGTCATTTGTGTAATCTTGTACTTCGTGAGCAATATTTATAAGCAGATCTAAAACTTTAATAATTTTTTTTGTTGGTCTAAATTATTCCGCCCATCCCTGATTGGAACTGTATCAACTATGGGCCGGATTTTTTAAATTATTTTTCTGCGGCATTGTTTTGGTGAATAAGCACAAAACATGTTTTTAGTAGATCGGAATTTTGACAAAGCCGTATGCTCGGGTGTACAGATTTAACATCACTCACTATTCTACCGAAAAAACTATTATAGGATTTATGTTAAGTACTGTTATGGCATTTTTTTTTCAATATTTCTAATGTATAATCAAACTTCTCGTCAAGGCACTAAGAAAAAATAATTAATTGTTGGCAAAAATTTATTATTACGCCGTTTCATGTTATTAGAGCACGAGTTTTTATTTTTTTATTTTTTGGGATTAAATGTTGATGGACTAAGCGCAATACGAAAGCTTTATCGTCCGTCATAAATAAATACGAAAGTATACCGACGAACTGATTTTCTACTTTCAAAAATCTGATTTATTTAAGCTAAAGTTTGCTGCATCAAACCTAACGATAAGAAGAAAGTATATAAAATTCTGACTTTTTGTCCTTAATAACAAAAAATTAATGTAATATCATTTGAAATGAAATAGACAAGGAATCATAAAATAGTAAGTTAAAAATGAATCCGCAGAGCAGCAGCGGCAGATACGAGCGACTAAGCAGAATTCTTTCCACACAGTGAAACCGACAAAACATTCGTTTTTCAATGCGATTAAAATGAATTTGGAATCTTAACTAAAATTAAATATTTTCTTTTATCCGCAATAAACAAAAGTATGTTAAAATGATAATATTAATAATTATCAAAACTTATTTGGAATATATTAATATAAATACTTAAATATAAGATAAGTAAGTATGAATATTTAGCTGAAGCGTGCGGAGAGTGTCACTGTCTCATTTATCAAATGTGAAGGAGGATTGTTAAAATTTGCTCAAATCATATTTGACAAAATAACTTACAAAGAGTAATTTGTTTGTTAAAAATACTCTTCCAATTCAAAAAATATAAAATGGATTGACAAGTTTCATATAAAATGCAAAAGGCACTTATGTATATTTGTATCTTGACAAATGCAAGTAATTGATTATTTTTTATTAATCGATTATCATATTAAAATTGTGGTTGGGAAAGTGTGGAGAAAATGAATCGTTTGTAAAAAAAAGGAAAACATATACAGAAGATAAAGACAAATAGCCAACAACAAGATGAATTGGCAGTAAAACAATCTGGTATCAGAGATTAGAATTTAATAAACTTGTCAAACTATTAGTATTAACAAGTTAGATGCTTTAATCTCTTTTGTTCATGCAACTGTATACATAATGAATTGAGTGACCGAACATGCATCGGCCTCTCCCTCGATTATATTCAGCGTGTAACCCTATGGACGTCCTTTTGTTGAATTAAATAATAGGATTTAATAATCATAAAAAAACAAAAAATAATTAAGAAATAAACTAAAAGTGATTTTGAAAGCTTAGTCCATGTTGCTCCCGCAACCGCTGCGCGTGTGTTTTACAGAAGCTTAACAATAAGAAAATATTTAATAAAAAAAAATATAAAAGTAAATTTTAAAATTAATATACTTTACATATCATGAATTTAAAACAGCAATAATAAAAAAGACAAAACAATTCAAAAAATAGTTAAAATAAAAAAATTCTTTTATAACGCAAAATATCAATATAAAACATAAAGGTTAAAAATTTCTAAACCCAACTAACATTCAAAAAAATTTTGAACTCCAAATATGAACTTGATTTTTAAAAAACCTAATTAATGACAATTTGTACCAAAACAACGGATTCTGCACCCAAGTGTCATTGTCAAGTTTAGAAATAAAAGATAAAAAGAAAAAAATTAAATATTGATCTTAATAGCTATGTAGATGAATAATTAACTAATTTAAATGACGTAATAAGTTCAATATTCAAAACCTATTTTATAGATTTAAATCAATGAAACCAAATCAACAAATAAAGAAACTTGGTCGAATTTTTTAAAATTAACTTATTCATAAACTAAACGTCAAGAAGTTTTTTAGAGGCATAATCTCAGTCGCTTAAATGGGCATTTCATTAATATAAATATAAAAGTAGTTTCTTGTATTTTTAAGTAAAAACAGACGTCACATGTTGTTTTTTTTAAATCTAATCAATTTGGTCAACATTTATTACCGTTTATATAAAATATGAGTGAGTCTAATTATAACTCAAAGATTTTCGCCATTAAATTTTGTTCAATTAATAAATAAAAATATTTAAAGCAATAAATAAAATTGTTGCGGGTGTGCCTAGGACTGTATAACTCCGGAGAAGTTCTACACGTATACGACGTACTACCCGCTGTCTGTTCAATTTGATAGGGAGGGAGCTTTAAATTTTAAATAGCCCGAAACTTGAACTCTAATATCCAATAACATTTTTAAATGTTATCTTCTAATGTAAAAATATTCTTGTGCAAATAGAGCGTTATTGCATCAAATTTAATATTATTTAATTTGTGAAATAATTAAATTGTAAATAATTAATAAAAAAATAAATATTAATTTTTTAAATTGTAAAAAATTAAAATAAAATTCGTTGTTTATTTTACGCCAATTATATTAACGTTTCTAATGCCTTTGAGAAACGTAGGAAGTCCCAAAGGTAGAATACCCTTTTGAAAGACGGAAAGAGAATTGAAAATGAAAACAAAAACAAATTTGAAAAGTAGTAAAATCAAATTCATTTCTATATGATTTGTTGAAAGGGAAGAGATAGAATGTTTAGTTAGATACGAGGTTCGACATAAATATCTATTAAGCAATTGAAATCAAAAAGCTTTTAAGAAATAATTAAAACAAACTTTATCGAAAGGCTGATAATTATAATTTACGGTGTAAAAAGTGGCAATTTGCTCTGAAATATCTCTCATTTTAAAATTATATATAGAAGCATTAATTGCAATTTAATTGAAAAAAATAGACCGTGGACCATTTATTTCCCACAAGTTTGTCATTTGGGCACGATCGAATAAGAAGAAATTTTTCGGAGGAATCATCTTCATGCCCGTCGTTTCTGATGAATTTAGAATAATTTAAATAATTGCTATTTGATAATTAAATTACTGGCTCGGATACTTGGATCACAAACTTCCCAAATATTACCTTAACGTTTTAAAGACTCGCGCACTCTTATACATTAGTGCTATACTTGAGATTTTAGTTATGCAAAATATCTGTAATATATAAAATCACAGCAAATACTATAATTTTAAATATTTAATGGAATATTTTGTTAAAAATGCTTAGACACTACTACATGATGACGRTAAGTGACGGCACGGATAATACAAAAATCACATATTAATATTTATTTGTAGATTAAGAAAACACTATGAAAAACTCTACAAACAAAAATATTGCCAACCTAATCGGTGTATGAAAGACAAATGCCCAAGACACGGTACAACACAYATCCATTATTTGTTTTCTTAAGTAAATAWAATAAATCACAATAGCAAAAATTAGAAAACAAATCAATAAATGTAATTGGAAAAAAATACAAAACTAAAAAATTGCGAAAAAGTCAAGCCTGTCGGCAAAGGAAAGAACGATAATCAACGAACTCAACCAAAACAAAAGGATGTTTTGCAGAATCTTCCAATTAAAGTTTGCAAAACAGATGAAGCAAGGGAATAGATTGATTGAATAATTGATTAAACATAATTTAAAAAAACACATTTTATTGGAAGAATAAATATTAAAATATGGCTTTTATTAAATGATAGAAAAAAAAATMAAATACGTTAACAAAGCACGGAAGTCGACAATTTTTTACTTAAAAAACTTTTCACACTTTCCGTTAAATTTGGGTCTCAAGACGTCGAAATATTTAAGGCTGGTCGTAATTATAACAAACAATGAAGGTCCTAACCAAAATATTCAAAGATTTATTAAACAATTAAGTAAAAAATTGCAAGTTGTTTATTTTTTCTAATATATTGAGCGCAGTCTATAAGCCCAATATAAAAAAGGATTTAACCATTTTAATGAAAAGATTTAAAAATAATGATTTTAATATTAGAACAATTAAAATCAGAAAAAAATTTATATATAAAACGCTCTAAGCATTTTGAATATTTTTACAATGAAGTAAAAATTATTTATGTATAAGAAAACTTAAAAATAATACTCAAAAAATATAAGCAAAAAAATTCATAACACATAAATATAAACAAATAAAACATCTTAATTTTGTAGCATAAAAAGTGGAAAGTATAAATTAAATTATTAGTATATGTGATGGCTGATGTTATTAAACATTAATTACTAACAACCAATATACGCTAATATAAATAAATACATATAAATGAATACATTMCTAAGGTGATCGCCATCTTTTTCACGTACTGTCATCGCCTTAAGCATGCGGAGAAGGGCTCTTTTGCCTCCTTCTCCAAAAATATTCCCTAAAATAACAAAGAAAAAAGTATTAATATGTACATATGCTTTGGAAAGTTGCATTTCCAAATATTTTTGTATGTTTAAATAATTTGTCATGTTTAAAATATTTTAAAGCCTAAGATAATAAATAAATTGGATTATGGCTGGTCTTTTTATGTAGACCAACTTTTTAATAATTTAATCTTTTGCTCTATTAGAAAAAGGCTAAATTGAGAGTAGGAAGATTTATTTTTTTAAATCAAGATTACTATGCAATGGTTAAACATTTATTTTTTGAAATTTACACACGCGTTTTTATGTATAAACCACATCTTGTGCATGTTTTATTTTTATATCCTATTAGTATTAATTAAAATATTCTTCTTTTTTCAGCTCCGTTCCCAATTAGTTCATGATCACAGCGTGTGTTTTGTTAAATTTTGAATTTCGATTTACCTATTCAACAATAAATTATTAGATTAAATTTTTCTTTTCAGATTTAGCCATTGATTTTATAATACAAATTTTCTATATTTTATTTAACTATAAATAATTTTTTTGTAGCTGTTCAGTAACTCATTTGCATTATCTCCCTGCTATGCATGGCAGAAATAAGATGACGTCCCGTAAAAAGATCTTTGAAAAGAATTTTTTAATTAAAAATGTTTTAGTATTAAGAAATATTTTATTTAGTTTATTATGCTAATTAATTTTTTTTTAAACTTTTATTCAGATGTTTACCAAGATAGCCAATCACTCGCATTTCCATTTTTTTTAAACTTTCTAAATCTCGCTGAACTTTTAATAAATTGGCTAAGCCTTATAGCGTATAATACGTTATTCAAATGCATTTAATTATGAGAACCTGTAAAGCTGCAATTTCTGGCAATAAACAAAAATAAATTATTAATTTAGACAGGCTGGGTTATTAGAAGCATTTAAATGGGTTCGTTGACCAGTGCGATGAGGAAGATTATTTTTAAACAATTCAAAAATCCTCGAAAAGTTAAAATATAAATAAATAAGAAAATGTAATTTTATAACTTACGGGTTAGAGGAAGGCGTAATTAGAAAATCGAAAAAGTGGCATGGGTAAAACATAGAGAATCCGATGTCTGTACTCAATGCTGTTAACAAACTGTTATACGAATAAAAAATAATTAACATAATTTAAAAGTAATAAAGAAAAATTTAAAATCTCAAAAGGTAGACAACTATTATAGAGCAGTCATAAATAACTGCAGCGACCCGAACAACAGAGGAAGCCGTAAAATTAAATAAAAAGAGCAAACCTAAAATTGAAATAAATATTTTCAACATAACTAAATATTATTTAAAAATTAAGAAAGATTAAATTTTCATTTTATTATTTTACGGAAACAAATAACAACTTGAATTTATGCATTAATACAATTTACAAAAATTTCTTCTCCATTCGCCTTTGTTGCATCATAAAATTTTAATGACGCCACAATATTGTTAACAATTTTAAAACGTTAAAAAAATGCATAACTGCGTAAATATTTAATAAAAAACATGCATTAAATATTGTACTATTCGAAGCACCAATTATTGCGCCAAACAATTCAAATATTCAAGCCTGCAATCTTTATATTTAAACAAACTCTTGCAAATAAAAAATTAAATATTCATTTATCTCAAATTCAAATTTTAAACATTTAAAATTGTTTTATCACAAATCAAATTAGGTAATATAAATTAATATCACAAAGAAGTTTTATTAACTTAATATTATAATTAAAACCATTCTGACAGATAAAAAGCATGGCAAAATTTAATAAATATATAGCCAAATACAAAATTAGATATATGTATTATCTGCAGATGGATGCTGACGATAACAACTAAGCAAAAGAAACCTGCAAATGGATTGGAATRTAGCAGTAAATCTAATCAGCAACAACGTAATGAGGGAAACCATGAGAGATTGCGAGTGGAAATCACAAGCCAATGGTTTAATTTGTTAGATTGCATGAAATAGAAAAAAATGTGTCTCATAAGTTATTATAAAAACAAATAATTTAGTTGAACAAGCTAATGAAGTATGAAAATGAAAACTAACAAATTAAATGAACAAACAGCACGGCTCTTCTCATAAATGCTTAATCTCTCTAAATATTCAAACAGACAATAAAATTAATTACAACAACGAAGCCAATAAACCGAAAGAAAAGATTAATTTTTTCAAATCWTTATTACAAACCGAAAAAACATTTCCATATTAAAAATATTTAATAAAAAAACAAGTTATATACTATCTGTGGCAAAGTTTGTTAAGATTAAGTACAAGTTTCAGTGAATAATGATTCCAAAAATACACATATGGCAGTTAATTGAAAACTCTACCATTTTACAGTAAAACTTGAGCCTGCGGGTGACGAATTACAAAATGATCCAAAATAAATGATCAAAACGGAAATACGCTAATAAGAACATTAATTATAATGAAAATTTTTAAACAAAATACAATATTTATTACCGAAGCCTATTGACTTTTTAAGAATGGGAGGGGTCCAGTGCATCACCGGAATTTTTTTTTAAGAACGATATTGTTAAGAAAATTGGTTCAGGATTTTTTAAAGGTATGATTCAACACCAATCACGGATCAAAATCACGGATTATTTCAAAAAATCCGTGACCGTGATCCGTGATCACGGACCCCCAAAAACGCCAGGATTGGCTTGATCCGTGATCACGTCCATCCCTGTTTGGGCCTCTATTCTCTTTGGTACTCTATAATCTCCTTACTAAACAGATAAATGTCAAATATGTATTAAGTTTAGACTCCAAGTAATGAATTCCAATATATGTTGGACACATGGCTAGAAAGGAATGTTTAGACTTATAATGTTTAAATCGGATACCTAGCTGAATTGTTATAACTAATATCAACAAAAATTACTTAATACAAATTTCTGCTTTATTACTTATTTGGTAAAATTTCTATATCCGCCGGGGTTGGTGGGTACTAGAGACGGGATGGGTCTCGACTTTTATTAAATTTTTAGATTGATTGAAATTGGTTAGGATTACGACCGGGATCCTGGGCGAGCAATTCTCCAAACCTGCTGGATTCCGCAGGGGTCAAATTAATAATTTAAAACTTGTTTGGCTATAAAAATTAAATTTTCTCATATAAAAAATAATCGAGCAAATTGGGCAAAGGTCCACATCTTTGCATGCAGTCATCAACCTGAACTTATCTTTATTATTGGAAATTATTTATTTATATTTAACTTACAGCATTTAAAAAATAAAATTAAACAAATCAAAAATACCAAGTGAGATACAATGAATTTAAATTTTCGTTATAATAGACTGAATATGAAAATTTCCTTATCACTGTAAAAAAATTTCTAAGAAAAACAAATTAATAATGGTAATATACGAAGCACGCTACACAGGATACTGTATATTTTGTCGAAATATTAAAAAAATAGTATTAAATATAATTAAAATTTATCTGAGCGAAAGCTGGAAATTCGCCATAAAATTTCTGTTTTTGACTACAAAAATTGTTTTATTATTTTATCGATTAATCTTATCTGTCTCTTATGATTTAAGTTATTTATGAAATTAGGTGGTTTTTTGGGAAAATTAAAGACCGATCTTAATTGATGTAAAGGCAAAGCATAATTCACGAATAAAGAAGCAATTGTAAAGATGTGTAATCATCGATTCGATCCATCTGGATAAATTCTCTGCCACAATCGAAAGTGGCCAGAGTTCTACGCATCCTTCAATTTCGCCATGGAAGCCATCAACCAATCCGCATGACCGAGAAGTTAAGGCTGAGACATAATAAACAAAACTGTAAAAGATAACATAAAAACTCAAAAATTAATGATTAATATCTTGCAATTAATAAAATAGTTAACATATTTTAAAATAAACTTCAATTTAACCTAAAATAGGGGTAAAAATTTTTTTACAATAAATTGATAAATAATTGTGTTGCACATGATGATATTGTTACTATTTCGCAAAGAAGGCAGTAAAAGGCACTTTTTAGAAAATAAAATATTATTCGGCGTACTTATTTAAAAATTTATAAAAAATTTGAATAATCATTTTGATTTAATCAATAACAAAAAATATTAAAGAAGAGGCTAAAGAAGAAGGAAATAAAATATCAGAATTCATCATTTAATTTTTGTGTATTAATAAACTATACAAAACATCAGATAAAATAAAAAAATTCAACACTAAAGCTTATGTGAGCACGAACGGAAAAGGACTTCGCGGGCACATAAATTAATAGACTGTGTTTGCAAAAAATAAACTTTTGAAACAAATCAACCAATCTTTTTTTTTTGTAAACATTCGAGAAATAAAGGATGACGATTAAAATTAATGATTTTTTTTTATTAAAACTTAAAAATACCATTAAAACAAAATTAAAATGTTTATAAAAATAAATCCAGTTCTACACCTGAGATGCCATTCGATTCAAATAGTCCACTAACTTCGCGACCCTTCACAAAACAAACGTTATTCATAACGACTGGAAGATCGCGAGCCTCAACGGCAAATGGCGTCAGGAGCTTCATCTGTTATTAAAAAATCAACGGTAAAAATAATTCCCTAGCAGCCAAAGAATAATTATTTAAAAATGTAAAAAACTTTTTGTTGAATATTACATTGACTAGACTTTGCTTCTTCAATTGTAAAATTCTAAAAAATTWAAAATTATTATTTTTAAGGTCTGTAAGTATAGTTTAGTTCAACAAATTAATGAAACTAATTAAAAAATCCTCCTCAATTTATTAAAAAAATCAATTGCCAAAAATAAAAAGTTTAAATAATTAATAAAATTAAAAGAAAAATGAGTGTTTTGCAAAAATAAGAAACTAATTTAAAAAACCAAAAAGGAACCCAACCTTAATAAGTATGAAAAATAATCAAATAATCCTAAAAAAATTATTTTTATTGATCGGATGTGCGGTACTTTCTTTGGCCAGAATTTTCAACCTATTGATTATATGTATGTATTTATATGTTACGGTGAATTTTGGATTGGAAATCGGTTAATGCTGGAATTACATTTCTTTCCCTTCTCAACTCCGTTCACGACCAGGGCTGCGTCGAAAGAAAAAATTTTTCGAAATCGAAAGTATCTTCGAAATCGAAATTTTTTTATTTCGATTTTCGTAAGAAAATCGGTAGAAAAACCTCGAAATTATCGAAATCGAAATCGAAACGGAAGAGACTTTTCGAAAGTGGGACAAAAATATATCTTTTTTTAAAAACAAAATTTTTTTTGCCTTTCATTAATTCGACATCATTGTATCCTTGAATTTTCAAAAATTTATTAAAAATAATAATATTAAATTAAATTGGATCGAGGGCATTTTAATTTCTTATAAATTTTAGATGATTTTTCGATTGGGGGGGGGGGTCGGCGGTGCCGATAGGCGCCGCCGAGAAATTTTTTGAATTTTGACTTAATTTGTTAAGAGATTTTCAACCAAAATTTAAAATATACGTTAACTTTTTGAAGCTTTTTAGGAATGAGAAAGCAAAATTTTTTTGAAGATTTTTAAAGTATTTGAATTTTGTTAAATTTCTAAGCAATTAAAATTCAAAAAATATAAAGTTTTATGAAATTTCTAAGCAATTTTTTTAAATAAATAAGTTAAAAGTTCTTAATTTTTCCCTTTTTCTGCCCGCGCTTTATTGTTTATCGCCGGGTTCTTTCCAATGATTTTTGGCAAAATTAGTGTAAAGGGTAAATAAAATGTCAATAACATGGAGGGGGTTTGAACTCCAACGATTTTTGGTGACGGGAACACAGACCAATAAGCCAACAATAACAGTTGCCGTACACACAAAAATTGGTAAAGTGTCTCGAAAAATACAAAATTTCTTTGATAAATTTCTCTTTCGACAAAATTTCGAAGAATTTTCTCTTTCGATTTTCGTAAGAAAATCGGTAGAAAAACCTCGAAATTATCGAAATCGAAATCGAAAGGTTTCGACGCAGCCCTGTTCACGACTAACCGTGTCTGCTAATTTTAGTGGAAATTTTCCGAAAAACCTAAGAGCATCTCCCGTCAGGCTCCTGTGTCATGTCATTGGAATGCGTTTTTAAAAGAATGCTTTTAATCTTGTATGTAGGCACTTTGAAATCAAAGGTAAACAAAAAAATGCCTTTTTAATAACAAATTCTTACAAAATTAAGAATATGAAAAAAGTAAACGTTAATCACATCTAGTAAAACACAACGGAACAAATGTTTGAGTAAGCAATTAAGAGACAATTATAAAAAACCAATTAAAGAACCAATTAATAGCTTGTCGTATTCGTGAAATTTGGGATTTGGGGATGTTCAATGCCATGAAAGGACACACATCGTAAAATATAATGTTATCTTAAGAAATTATTAATTTATTGAAGTGTTAAAACAATATAAAAAAATTCAAATTAAAATAATTAAAAATTTAAGAATGAATGAATAATTCTTGGAAAAAAACACTCTGGGAATTCATCGGAGCATTTAAAATTATTTAGTACATAAAATCCGCAAAATTCAACATTTCTTTATTAAAATTAAATATTTAAGTAACCATAGCTTTATTCGCTTATATCTCTGGTTACCAACAATCACTGAGCAACTTCCTGTCACAAATGAGCATTTTTTCGATTTTTTGTGCGTAATTTTTCAAAAAATTTTTGGGAAGTGGGTGGTGGTCGGCGGTGCCGATAGGCGCCGCCGAGAAAATTTTGGAATTTTTTACTCAATTTGGTAACAGATTTGCGACCAAAACTGGAAGGAATGTGATGCTTTTTTACATTAAAAACTCCCAATCTTTGAAAAACCACAAAATGAGGCTCAAACCTCAGATTTYGGAGCCCTGGTTAAAAAATTTGCAACTTAAATWMATAKGTCATTTTTTGAAACTTTTTATTACTGAAAAGATACGGGAAAATCTTTTTTTGAAGATTTAACAATTTTTGATAAGAGAAAAAAGCTTTTTTTTGTTGGCAATTTTGCCAAAAAACTCACAAAAAGCCCACAAGGATCTCAAAAGACCACAAAAATCCGCAAATCTGCATTTCAAAAAAATCCTCACTGGCCTTTCCAAAAACCACAGAATGAGGAAAAATCCGCAGATATCACAACCCTGATTAAAATCGAAATATATAGCAATTCATATTTTCAAAAGTATTTTGTACATTAAGCCATTCATTACTTACAAAAATAAATTTAAAAAATAATTAAAACATGATTAAAATTAACTATATCTTTTTCCCTCAATAACAAAAAATGAATGTTTCAACAATCACGAATACATTGGCGCCAGAAGATAGCGTTGTTCCCAAAGCCCCTCGATACCCTGAATAATTACCAACCTTTATATTAAAATAGTCATTAAAATAAATTTATCATAAGTAAATAAACTCTCTATTAACATAACTGAATAATAGACTAATTGTCCTTATACGCATGTGACTTTTAAACTAAATAATACAATTTATAAGCATTAAAATAAAATTCGTTGGCTATTTTTTGCCAATTATGCAGAGCTCATTGAAGAAAATACGGTGGAATGGGAAAAAAACAGAGACGCCAAGAGATAGAATTCCTTAAGCTTGGAGATGGCGAGATTGAATTGGGTAATATAACTTCAAAGATCTTTAGAATCAAATATAATTTTGAAAATGTTTGTAATAAATAACGAGTAAATTAATAAAACTATTCAATATAAAACTATTGACAACACATAGATAGTTACAATTCAAACTTAAAAAGAACACGTCAACAAAGTTCAACATCTTTCTTGCYGAAGCCTTCTCAGATTAAATCTTGCTTCTTAAAACATCATTCGTTCGTCAACTTTAAAAAATTTCAATTTTGACATGTTTTAAAAAATCAATAAATTTTGTTTTTATTAAAATGCGAAAATTACAATATTTTTATATTCAAATTTAAAGAATACAATAAATATATAAATACTCCGAAGAGTAGCTGCAGATAAAACGGGCTAATCCACATGTTTTCCGACGCAGTAAAAAACAAACGAAACCGATTTCATCAATGCAATTAAAATGAATTTCAGAATCTTACTATTAAAAAAAAAACAAAAAAATGGAATAAAATCCACGCAAGACAGAATAAATAAAAGATTTAAATTTTTCGAATAAAGAAAATCGTAATTGCGAACAATTTGGTTGAACAAGGTATTAAAATATTCAAAAAAACTAACAAAATAAATGAATAATATTGTATCGGTATTAAAAATATATATTTTTCGGAGCATTTAAATAAAAGCAAACTTTTACATGTAATAAGTATTAAAGTGCCTACAATTAAAAAAAAGCGTCATAAACTAAAAGATTTTTGTTTAATCGATTAAAGTACCTCCTAAAAGTTATTTGTTTTAATAATTACAATGTAATAAATAAGGTGCTAAAAAGCGAACATAAATATTCATCTTTGTCCACTAATCATCCAAACATTTATTTGCTTATTATTGAAATCTTAAATAATAAAACTATTTAAATAATTAAATCCCTAAACCAGACCACACTTAAGTGTGTTTGATAATTCAAAATGCAAACATAAAAACATTTATTTCCGCAATAAACAAAACTAATTATTACGAAAACTTAGAATTGAAAATAATATTAAAATTAAAGACACAATGAAAGCAAGAGGCACATCATTGGATTCAGCACCATCAGCTCTAAAAACTTTTTTGAGAAGATCTGTTTAAAATTATTTTTCAAGCATTCTATTGCACACCATCAAAGCTACCTGAATTAAACCGTTTTTAATATCAAACAACAAAATAGAACTAAGTTATCAGTTAAAGCTTAATAATATAAAAAATTCATATATTAAAATCAAAACGAATGACACTAATTATAGTCACTTCTAAAAAGCCCTAACATATAGGAATAAATAAAATGAAACTTCACCTAATTAATCTAGATACAAATTGAATTAGGTATATAAATTTTTAAGTGTGATTTATTAAACTATTAAAACCCCAAGTAAAAACGCCAACGGGTAAACTATCTTAATTTAATAATTCAATATGCAAACATAAAATAAACAAAAAAATATCCGTTTAAATAAGAAAGATTGCTCTAAAATCAAATACCTAATGAAATTTCTAAAGGAATAAAAAAACAGCCTAAAAGAAACTCTTAATTCTCAAATATTTGTTTGTTCAATATTTAATTTGGCGCTAAGAAATACCTTTTTAAAGTTTGGCGCAATTAACTTTTAAAATAAAACGCCGTATTTTTTTCAATGCTTTAAAAATAGCATAATAAATACCAAAGTGAATGAAGCGAAATATCTAAATTAGACCACCTAGAAACTTGATGAAGAAAGTTTCAAAAATAGTATTTTTTAAATGATCACTTTAATCAAATTTTAAAACTTATGAAGTGCTCTTCGGCATGCAACCAAGAAGTGAACACGGCGCTTTAAAGAAGTCCGCGACAATACCCTGAGATGAAGCTAAAAAAGTTCAACGTCAAGTTAAAAAATAAATGATAAAATCTAATTCCTAAAAAAATTCAAATATAAATAAAAAAAATACAAAAAAAATCATTTATTCGTTAAATTTAATAATTGTAAATTTAAAACTAATTGTGTGTAAATTGAGGTAAAAAGATATATACTATGAAAAAAGAAAGAAAAAACCTAAAAATCTCTTTCTCTCTGCTGCCAATTGTTTCTTGCCGTGCTGGGTCGTTTCGTAAATTCCGCCACTATGGGCGTTTCGTAAATCCGCCAGGGCGTTTCGTAAATCCGCCATATATATTTATGAAGTAGTTTTAGACATTATAACTTTATTCTACCGACTAAATCAGTTAAGCCTTACACCATTGGAAAGCTCCAAATGAGTAGAAAAAGCAATACAGCAAAGTTGAAGTGTTTTGGTAAGTTTCAAAAAAGTTATAATGTAAACATGCCAAATATCAAACTTTTTCGTGGTTTTCTGATCATAACTTTTTAAAACTTTGATTTACTGTTTAGTTTAGTTTTACAAATAGTTTTTACTCATTTAGATCTTTCCGATGGTATAGCTTAACTGATTTAGTCGGTATGAATAAAGTTATAATGTCTAAAACTACTTCATAAAATATATATGGCGGATTTACGAAACGCCCTGGCGGATTTACGAAACGCCCATTGTGGCGGAATTTACGAAACGACCTAGCACCGTTTCTTGCCACGGTAAATATAAAACATTATTTATTACCTCTTTTTGCTTTTCATACTCGTACGGGTCGACAAAAGAAGGAAGCACGCATGGGAGGCTTCAACAGAATGAAAAATTAAATTATATACAAAAATTTGCCGACTACACCAACCGCCACCCAAAGACGGGAATCAAGATGCGAAATAAGTGTTAATCGCCAATAAGTAATTAAAGATTATAATATATAAACTAAATAAATAAAAAGTAAAACCTGTTCAAGGTAAATTCTTGTCCATCAAAACAAAATAATTTTGTGGTTGATTGCCGTTTGGTTGTTGGCGTCTGGTACCCTATGAAATCCAAACCGGTCTAGGCATTTATTAAATAAATACATTATTGGCTAAATATGAAATCTAAAATAAATTTAAAATATAATTAGGATTTAAACTAAAATAAAAAGGAAAATAAACAAATGCTTTAACAATATTTAACATAAAACCATTGCTAATGTTTTTGGGTTTCATTGCACACTCGGTAGAAAACTTGCCGTGGGCAGTACTGAATTCAAAACCCAATACAGCCTAATCAATATTGTCAAAAGCTAACCACAAATAACAAATATAATTTCTCAGAAAAGTTGCTTATGAAAATTGGTTGCAATGCACGATTAAATTAAATATTTGTTGAATATTGCAAACAACTTAAGATACTTAAAAACGAAATTTACGGGTTTGAAAACGTAAGCAGTGTTGTACCAAAAATCTCGTTCCAAATTTCTCGGCCCGACAACCTTCCCTCCCTATCGAACCCCCCCTTCCCTTTTCATCACTCCCGCGAAGGCCATCTGAGCGCCAGACACCTAATAAGTTTATCCAGGGAAGACAACTGAGCGCGGGATTCTCGACGGGTCAACCCCTTCCCGACAACCTTCCCTCCCTATCGAACCCACCCCCTTCCCTTTTCATCACTCCCGCGAAGGCCATCTAAGCGCCAGACACCTAATAAGTTTATCCAGGGAAGACAAC